>PVKS010022843.1:0-33202 GCA_004027875.1 Aplodontia rufa
TCCTCTTTCTCCCTTGTCCCCCCCCTCTCTGTCTCTCCCCTCTTCTTCATCTCTCCCCCTCCCTCTTCCCTGTCTTTCTCTGACCGAGGGGGAGGGCTGGGGGGACGGAATGGAGAGCGTCCTGCTGCCCAGCTCCTGGCCCCACACGCTCTGGCCTCCCTCTTCCTCAGTTCTCCCTCCACGATGAGCAAGACAAGCCCCTGCCTGTGCCCAGCAGCCAGTGTTGTGAGTACCCCTCCTCCCGGGCACCCCACCTTTCCCTGCTCCAGCCCTGGGGTGCGCAGTGTTCCCTGATGGGGTGGTGGGAAGAAGGGAGCTGGGACTTGGGTCTGAGGCCTGTCCTGCTGTGTGGCCGCGGGCACCAGTGTCCCTCTGGGGTCCTTAGCGTCCTCCTCTTTGCAATGGGGCCCCTGACAGCCTCCTCACTCAGGGCACTGGGAGGACCTAGGGCACCTCTAGACTCCAGTCCTGCTGTCAGGCGCAGGACAGGGACCTGTGACACCTGACAAGCCATTCCTGGGGCCGCACAGACCCCAGTGGCCCACAGCCCGCACCCTGCCGTGGGCACCTCCAGTGGGCAAGGCTCTTTCATGAGCCCCTGAGGAAGGGTGAACTCTCCGGTCACACTGGGCAATGCCAGGAGCGGTCAAGGCTGCTTTTCCTACTTGATCTTCTGGGTGTTGACCTCCTGGCCCCCCAGAACAAGTCTCCTCTGGCCAAGGGGACAGCCCCTTCCTCATATGCCCTGGGTCCTCTGCAGTGGGATAAAGTGACAGACGATACAGCCCCACCCCCACTTCACTCCTCAGCCCCCTTCCCATCTGCTTCCCTCCCCTCCTTTCCTCCCCTCTCAGTCCCCACCCCCAGGGCAGGGCGACCCCCTTCCCACACTAACCTGGCTCAGGTTCTGTTTGAAAGTGGAGACCACCACCCTGACTTTCCCCCTGTGTCATCCCCCCTCTTTCACAGAGGAGGCAGCCAAGAGTTGGGGGAGCTAGGATTCTAGTTGAGGGACTTGCTTTTGAGGTGACAAGTACTGGGTTCAAAGGAGGAATGCGCTCTCTCCCTGGCCCTGCCTTCAGAGGCTGTGTGACTTTGGGCTGCTCACTGACCCTCTCTGAGCCCATTTCTTCACTTATTTAAAAAAAAAAAAAGCAGAATTAAAAAAGCCACCCATTAGGGGTGTTTTGAAGCTTAGGGTTCCCAAGGTGATGTAATTTTCTTGTCCTCAAGCTGGAAGGAGGAAGAGGTAGGGTACACTGACCCCACACTTCAGTCTAACATCCCTGGGTCTAAATGCACCCACTGTTACTTCCTGGCTGAGCCCAGGGCAGGGTGGGGAGCTGGAAAAGAGTCCAAGGGAAGCCGATGTCAGCCATGAGAGGGATCCCTGGGGAGGGGGCAGGACGTGGGGAGAGCAAGAGGATGGGGCCCCCATGCCCTCCCTCCATCTCCACCCCTTCTCTTCGCAGGTAACTGGAGTTACTTTGGCTGGGGTGAGCAGAGTAAGTAATGCGGTCGACCTAATGGGAGCCCCTGGGAACATGGGCATCTTGGTGTCCCCAAGGTCCCCGCCCCACAGGACAGGAAGCGAGGAGCTTGTGGCTGCCACGTTGGGGTCGGAGGGCTGCCAAGACCCTCTCTGTGCCCTGCCCTCCCCGCCCATTCACACCAGTCTTGGGGTTTACATCCTGTCTGGTGGGGGGCAGGTGCGGCCATCGGGGTGGTGGGACTCAGCGGAGAGGGCTGGACATCGAGCTGGGGACAACCTGTGTCCTGCGGGCCCTGGGAGCCCCTTCCTGCTCCCCGCGTCCGATTCACCTCCTCTCCCTGCCCGTCTCCCTCTGCGGCAGGGAAGGGGACGGAGCCCCACAGGGTGCCAGGCGCTGACCCCCAGGGACCTCAGTGCCCACCGTCCCCTGCCCCGCCTGGGCCCAGCGCCCGAGGTGAGACCCCCACCCTGCAGCGGACGCCCACTTCCCCCCCTGCGAACGTCGTCCACCAGCCGGGAGCCCCCACCCCGTCCCGGGCCCGGGACCGCACAGCCCTGAGCCACCAGCGCCCCCTACCGCAAGGCGGGGAGAAGGCAGGCGCCTCTCTCCCGCGGCCACCGTGGGTGAAAACCGTCCGGGCTCCAAAGCGGTCAGAAAGGGAAGATCCCTGAGCCCAGAGCAGGACAGCGAGGAAACGAAGGTGCAGAAAATGACTTGGCCGGAAGCGGGCGATCTCGCAAACTGGGCAAAAGCAGAGTCCGCAGACGATCTGCCCCTCAAAAACAGCTGTCAGAAGCAATAAGTTTGATTATCACACACTGCGCCCTGGGACTTGGCTGGGGGCTCCTCCGCCTGGTCCAGGACAGTTTGGTAGAAAGAATGTCATTTTGTCTAAACCCAGATAACTGGGTGGAAGCACAGTTGGTGAGAGGGGCACTTGGGTGACCTCGACAAATGTCCAGCTTTATAGGGAGGGTTTTCCAGCTTTCAGATCCCATCACAGGCCTTGGTGAGTTACAGTTGCTCCCCTATTCCCACCGCCAAAGTCTTGGGAATTTGGGATAAATTGGTCTCCACCTTTGCCCGAGTGTCAGAGCTGACGGTGCGCAGGGCATCAAGTAGTGGTATGGGGTCCAGATAAAAAGCCTGTAGATCACAGTGGTCCTGGTCTAATGAGAAAGTTGGAGACACCTTGGTAAGGCCAGCCTCGCTACCCATAATGAATTTAGGATTTTTCAGAAGGCAAAATAACTCAGGGAATGCATCAAAATAGTTTTCTATGTCTAGCTATGGAATTATTAATATTTTTGGTACTGGGGATTGAATCCAAGGGCACTCAACCACTGAGCCACATCCCCAGCCTTTTTTATTTTTTTTATTTTTGTTTTGAGGCAGAGTCTCGCTAAGTTGCTTAGGGACTCACTAAATCCTAGGGGCTGGCTTTAAACTTGTGATCCTCCTGCCTCAGCCCCCCAGGTTGCTGGGTTTACAAGTCTGTACCACCACTCCCTGTTGCAATTAATTCTTTCTTTCAGAGAATCAATTTTATTCATTTTCTCATCCGGCCTTTGTTTCCTGGACACTTAACTGTGTACGTGGTGCTGGGGTTTGAACCTGGACAAGCGCTCCTACTGTTGAGCCACTGCTCCAGCCCCTGGAATTAAGATTTTTTTTTTTTTTTTGAGAAAGAATCAGTGTTATTTAGTTTTTCACATGGCTTTCATTGCTCAGACACTTTGCTGCATACATCATGCTGGGGTTTGAACTTCTGTACTCGCACATGCCAGGCAAGCACTGTAACCACTGAGCCACTGCTCCAGATCTGGAATTAATTTTTTAGTAGTTCATTCCATCAAAAAACTAAATCCATTTTTTTGAACATATAAAGCATATGCATTTAGCTGAAAAAAGGTTTAGATAAAATAAGGTAAGAAAAATATAAGAACATCGGACAAATGAGCAAATACACTTAGACACCTAAAAAGAGCGACCACTGAGCCGAGAATCGTTAGCAGACTGGGTGCGCGGCCACCCGGTCAGCGTCTGAGTATGTGTTCACAGCCCATCTGTTTCCTTTCTTTTTTCTTTTTCTTTTAAAGAGAGAAGGACAGAGAGAATCAAATTTCTTTCACTTTCTTTATTAGATGAATATGGAGTTACAATTGAGGGGGAAACATCAAACATTCAACAACAAATGTGTATATACTTAGTTATCCAGGGCTAATGCCATGTCATGGATGCCCAGCTTGGGTTCCCCATGTTGCTGTTTCCCCCAGAAGAACCCCTGAGTTAAGTGGATATCTCGTGGAGGTCAGAGATCTCCTTCTGAGATGATTCCCCCATATTCCCACCCTCCAGTCTCCTAGACTCAATTTTTATTGAGTTTTTCACGTGGGTTTTGTTGCTCTGACACTTAGTTGTGTACGTGGTGCTGGGGTTTGAACCTGGGTCCTCGCCAGGCAGGCGCTCCAACCACCAAGCCTCTGCTCCAGTTTGCTTTACTTTCAAAATAAACATGACTTTATCATTCTTTTTTATTATACAAGTAATGTGTGTTATTGAAATAAAAACTCCCCAGAAGGCACAGGAAGGAATAAAGATCATTCTACTGCCTGGGTGTGCTGCTTTGGAATTAAGATTCCTGTCTAAGGATTTGGAAAATAATCGCTGTTCTTGTTGGGAGGCCCTCCCGGCCCAGCCCCGTGTGTGCTTTAATTCTTCTTTCACGCCAGCCACGGGCTGCCCCGCTCCACTCGGTTTCAGGGCTGTGCTGGTCCTGCTGACCTAGGAATCGGACCCAGGGGGAGACAGGGTCTCTCACAGCACTGTTCCTGCCCTGGCCTGGGGTCCTCAGACCTCAGGGCATCTCTGAGTGTTAAAGGGCATTCCTCCCGATCTCTCTCCAACTTCCCTCTGCATGTTTGTGTGACCCCTTTTAAAGGAAACCAAATGCCTAATAGAGGAAAAAAAAGAAAAAATCCAGTCTCATTTTTCAGAGAGTCTGGACTTTTATAAAGTTCATCCTCACATTTGAGCTTAAGGACACCCTCAAAAGGACACCTTGTCCTTTTCCAATTGTAGGCTCTATCCAGACTCTAGGTCTAGTGTGACCCAGACCCAAATGAGTCAAAGATCTTCACCTCCTAAAAAAAGAAAAAGAAATCTTCACCTCCTTTGTTCCAAAGCCTGCACCTCTATTAATATAACCCATAATCCTTCAAGCATTCTGATACAGATTTCTCTTCTCTTCTTGGGTTAGCAGCCAACGAAGACTCCCTAAGTGTGGGAGACTGCTCTGGCCCCCACTGAGTGCTCTCTCTCCCCTCCTCACTCCCCACCTACCCACTCTCTTCCAGACGAGGACCCAGACAGCGCAGTGGATGATCGAGACAGCGACTATCGCAGCGAGACGAGCAATAGCATCCCTCCGCCCTACTACACCACATCTCAGCCCAACGCCTCTGTCCACCAGTATTCCGTCCGCCCACCGCCTCTGGGGTCCCGGGAATCTTACAGCGACTCTATGCACAGCTACGAGGAATTCTCGGAGGCGCGGGTCCTCAGGTAGGGGTGGGGGAGGGCGCTGCTTGCAGGGTAGGGGTCAGGCTTGCTTCACCCCAGTGCTGGCTGTCCCTGCGCTCCAAGAAGGGTGGCTGGAGTGCCAGGGACGTTCAGGCCCCCAAGGTTCCCTGGACTCTGGGACCTGGGTGGCATCCGTTTTGAAATCGTCTGTGGTCCCTGCGCACTGAGCACCTGGTGGAGGAAGAGGTAAGGTAACGGGTGTAGGGGGTGCGAGGCAGGGTGAGGTCTCAACCAGCGGTGCCCCTGTCCCTCTGAGTGGCCCTGCCCTGTGTCCCCCAGCAGCCACCGGCAGGGCTGCCCTACATTACCACTTCCTGAACCAGGCTGTCCCTACTTCTGTCCCACAGTCAGGTGCCCTGGTCCATAGGGACTGCACCTCTGCAGGGCAGCCCCTGTTTCTAAGCAGCACGATGACACGCACGACACTAAGCCCGTTAAATACTAATAAAGCACTCAGGATGGTGCCCAACAGTGCCCTGCAGAGACTGGCAGGCGGCTCGGTGCCGACTCCAGGCCCAGCCTCGGGCCTGCGCCTTCCTGAAGCACCTCATTGTCTTCTCTGGGGTAGGGTTAGGAACACCATTGGTTCAGTTGGACAGACGGGGAATTGAGGTACAGAGAGGTTAGGTCACTTGCTTGGGTATGCACAGCTGGTAAATCGTCTCAAGGACTAACAACCATGATGATGCACTGGGTGCCACTGTGGCTTTGTGTGATTTCTGTCTCAGTCCCTTTTCCGCGCCAGAATAGAATGCCACAGCCTGGGTAACTTACAACATCCCAGTGGAGGCCAGAAAGTTCCAGATCAAGGGGCGGAACCCTTTTTGCTGAGTCACAACCGGAACCACGTTAACCCATGCATGGGAACGGGGTGTGCTCACCTGATCCCCTCTTACAGCAGAACGAAGGGGACATATTCAGACCGTGGCAGTCTTCTTCCAAGAAGGAGCGAGCGGAAGGCAGTTGGAGTTTTCTGTACTGGCTATTTAAAAAGAGAGAGAGAGAGAGAGGGACAGTGAGAGAGAGAGAGAATCAATTTTATTTAGTTCTTCATGTGGCTTTCGTAGCTCCAACGTTTTGTTGTGTATGTGGTGCTGGGGTTTGAACCTGTGTCCTTGTGCATGCCAGGCAAGTGCTGTGACCACGGAGCAACCGCTCCAGCCCTGAATGCAGCTTCTTGAAGTTAAACTTAAATTAAGCAGAATGAAATTGCTGTCCCTCCTTTCATGTGTGCAAGAGCCGCATGCAGCTGGTGGTGACCATGTTGGGACAGTGCAAACAGAATGATTTCCATTTTTGCGCAAAGTTTTATTAGCCAGCACCATGGAGGATTTATATAATTTGAAAAAAAAAACCTTCATAAGTTTCCTACTCAATCTTTAGCATCAAAGATTTCTTTGCAGGTATTGAACAATTTTATGAAATTTCCTGTATTTTGTAGAGGAAACTAGATATAAACTTTGTCTAGTTTATAGAGGAAGCATTTTAGAAGAAAAAAAATTTTTTTTGTACCAGGGATTGAACCCTGAGCCGCCACCTCCCCAGCCCTTTTTATTTTTATTTTTTTTTATTTTGAATCAGGGTCTGGCTAAGTGGCTCAGGGCCTCACTCAGTTGCTGAGGCTGGCTTTGAACTTGCGATCCTCCTGCCTCAGCCTCCTGAGCCACTCAGGTTGCAAGCATGCGCCCCACACCCAGCTAGAAGAAACCTTTAGAAAGACGGAACATGGTCCAGTCTGCTTAAATTTGAGACCCCAGGAAGTGAAATGCACACGCAAGGTTACAGTCGTGGTGTCGGGAGTGGGAGTCGAATGAACCTGCCTGGATTCGCTCTGGCCCTCTTCCCCCGATGGAGAGTCTGTGCTCTTAAGCTGAAAACAAAAGCCTGGATGGGCTCTGTTGTATTTGCGACTCCCTTTCCCGCTCTTCATTGGAAGCAGCCAAAAGGAAATGGGATTCTATCATGAGTGCAATAGAAGCCCCTAAGGAGAAAGCCTTAGCGGAGTCAGCAGGGTAGTGATCCACCCGAGCACCACCAGCAGTTCTGGAAGTGTCCTGGAAACATTTCCTTAGATCGAGAGCGGGTTCTCTGAGACTCGGGGGCGGGGGCTGCAAGGCCCCCCACCGTCTCTGTGAATGTCCTCGGGGCTGGGAAGCCCAGGGTGGTTGTGCCCATCTTACAGGTGGGGACGCTGAGGCTCGGGGCGGGGGTGAGATGCTCAAGTCCCTGAGCTGTTATGCGGGCTCTGACTTGACCTTCTCTTGTCTTGTGTGTGGCTGCTTCACAGCCACAGTCTCTGCTGGAGTCTGTTGTGAGAATTCCTGGGAGCGTACTGGGGGAGCAGGAAGGAGGGGATCCTCCCCCAAGCTTGGCAGAGACAGAACCCCCTGCGTCCCCCTGAGTGACTCTGAACTCCCTTCCTGGCCACCCTGACCATGGTACCTCAAGCTGGACCACGCTAGGCTGAGAGGCTGGGGAGATAGGGCTGGCCCCTGGCACTCATCCCACAGGGCAGGGCTCAGCTGGAGGGAGGGACAGAGCTGGACGTCAGGGCGGGCTTCCTGGGGAGGGTGCATGGCGTCCACCCTTGAAGGATAAACGAGGCATCCGAGAGGGGAAGGGAATGGCAGGCAGTGGAAAGACCGGCTCAAGGCTGGAAGGGTGAGGGGGGCTGAATCATGCAGAAAGACCCTGGCATGGCTGCTTCAAGGGCAGGGGGACCTGGGAGGCGCCTGAGTGGTATCAACCCCCACGTGTCAGAGCCTGGGTTGGGAGAAGTCTTGGGGACCACCGAGTCCCACCCCTCAGCTTGAGAAGAGAGAACAGAGTCTATTAAACCAGTTTATATAGTGCCCAAGTTTGCAGGTGGGCAGATCCAGGTTTGTGCTGGGATCCCTGGCCTAGGTTATCACCAGAACGTGCCGGGGTGACTTTGAAGTATTCACCAGCAGAGGGAGCGCTATTCCTTCAGTGCCCGCGAACACTCGCTGAGCTCCCTCAGCGCGCCCCCATCTGGCTCTACCACGCCGGGAGCTAGAAAAGCAACTAACTGAACGTAATCTAGCCAGCAAGAACTTGAGGGAGAAACCCCTGTTGTAATTCCTAACGCACCCCCAGGACTGGATCCTCGGCGCTGGGGCCCTCAGCACCGACCAGCACTGAATGGTGGAGCAACTGTTGGAAGACTGGGTGGTGGGCCCTATGATGGCCTCCTTTCCTGGGGACACTCACCAGATAGGAGGAATTTACTAGATAAAGCACTCAAGGAAAGGTGTTCCTGGCAGAGGGCACAGCATATGCAAAGGCCTGGAGGTGGAGACGAGTTTAGGGTGTTGAAGGCAGGGCGAGGAGGCTGGTTGGCTGGATGTGGAAGGAGGTGAGGGTGGGGAGTTTGGGGAGCTTGGACCACAGGAGACCTGGGGTATAGCACAGGTTTTATTGCAAGGTACTAGGGAGCCATGGAAGGATTTGCAGCAGGGGAGGGATGTGATGATTGGCTTTGCGGGTGTAGGAACCCCTCTGTGGCTTCCAGGGGAAGTAGGGTGAGTTGGGGGACAGGAGTAGAGGTTGGGGCAGTGTCCGAGTGGAGACGCCAGAGTCTGGACCCAGGACGTAGGAGCGAGGATGTGTTTCCTATACTTTGTTTTTACTTTTGCAGTGCTGGGGGTGGGGGGCAGAGCCTTGTGCACGCCAGGCAAGTGCTCTGCCCCCGAGCCACTGCCCCGCACCCCCATGTATTTCTGAGGTGGAGATGAGAGGACTGGCTGCAGTATGGGTTGGGGGTGGATCTCTAGGCCAGGAACAGAGCCAGGGAGGCCCCAGTCACAGGTGAACTCAGAGGGATTCGGATGGGAGGACACAGGAGGCTGAGGTGGGGGACATCAAGTGCCTGGCGTCACATCATTCAAGTTCCAGAAGCACCAGGTGTCCACAAAGGCTGTGCTGAGGAGCTGCTCCAGGGAAGCCTCCTCAGGAAGTGCAGCCTCCTCAGGAAGTGCAGAAGCCTCCTCAGGAAGTGCAGAAGCCCTAGGGCTGTGCAGGTATGAATCTAATGACATCACCCAGGACGGGGGCACAGCTCAGTGGCAGAGTGCTCACCCAGCATGCACCAGGCCCTAGGTTCATCACCTGCCCCAGAAAAAAGAAAAATGATAATATTTTCAATCTAGGGTATTGCCTCTCCCTCTACCCAGATTGTAAACGCCACGATGGCAGGAATGTGGGTCTCTTTTGTTCACAGCTGTGTGTCCTGATGTCTACAGCAGGCACAGAAGTTGCTCAATCAATGCTGAGAGCATGCACACAGTAGGTGCTCAATTAATGCAGAGCAAATGCCTGGGTGATGGCATCTGATAGGGCTCAAGCATCAGCGCTGGGACACCCCAGCCCTGACCCCAGCCCGTCCCATTCTGCAGCCCCACAGGAAGCAGCCACTATGCCTCCTCTGGGGAGCTGAGCCAGGGCAGCTCGCAACTGAGCGAGGACTTCGACCCGGATGAGCAGAGCCTGCAGGGCTCGGAGCTGGAGGACGAGCGGGACCGGGACTCCTATCACTCCTGCCACAGCTCGGTGAGCTACCACAAAGACTCCCCGCGCTGGGACCAGGATGAGGAGGAGCTGGAGGAGGACTTGGAGGACGAGGAGCTGCCCGAGGAGGAGGAGGAAGAGGAGGAGGAGGAAGAGGTGGAGGAGGAAGAGGAGGAGGAGGAGGAGGAGGAGGTGCCTGACGACCTGGACAGCTATGCCCAGCACGAAGAGTCTGCCGTGGCTGAGCCCAAAGACTTCAAGCGCATCAGCCACCCGCCAGCTGCGCCGGAGAAGGACAAGGTCACTGCTTTGCCCACCGAAGTCCCTGATGTGGCCAAGGCGACCTCTAAGCCGGTCACACCTGAAGAGGTGTCTGGAGCTGAGCGGGCGCCTGAGCCCGAGCCCCCCAAGGTGGAGGAAAGGTAATAGGGCTGAGGGGCCAGAAGGCTGGCACAAGGTCATGGGGTCCACAGGGCCATGATGGCGTGGATGTGGACCTGGGCAGTTGTGGGGCTGGAGTGTCACAGGGCCATGGGCTTATTGAAGGACTCAGAGGAGGCAAGGTGGAATGGGAGGGTCAAAGGCGAGTCCCTGGAAGTGTCTTAGGTGTGTGACGTGAAAGGTGCCAAGGCCGGACAGGTCACCACAGCATCTGAAGGGTGGAGCAAATGGTATTACCTGGAATGTGGGACAGGGATTCCGGGACTGTGAAGAGGTCAGAGAGGTGATGGATGTAGGGGGTGGGGGTGAGGGTGCTGAGGTCACCGGGGCACAGGTGGGTCACAGGGATGCTAAGGAGTCAGGCCACGCAGCGCAGTGCATCGCTTGGAAGGCAGAGGGTGGGCGGAAGGGATCACGGACCCTGTGGCTCACCAGGTTCCCTGCCTCAGTTTCAGGCCTCGAGAGGATGAGGAAGGCCAGGAGGGTCAGGACTCCATGTCCAGGGCCAAGGCCAACTGGCTGCGAGCCTTCAACAAGGTGCGGATGCAGCTACAGGAGGTGAGCGAGGACATGGCTCCGCCCACACCCAACACGACCACGCCCAATGTCACACCCACATTCAGCTTGACACCGCCCAATGACCTACTCAGGCCACGCCCAACCCTCTTCCCAGCCCACGCCTTCCTATCGCTGGGCCCACACCCCGACTTGCCACCTCTCAGCCTGCCCTGCTTGATAGCTTGACCCCCTCCCCTGTACCCTGGCCCCGCCCACACCCAGCCCAAAGACAGCTTAGTCACGCCCACTTCCCCACCCCATGCCCTCCAGGTTCTTTTTGGCTCCACCCCACCAGCCTGGCCTCACCCACAGCTGTCCTGAGGTTTTTTTTTTAGAAATAGGGGACAGTGGGGCTGGACCCTTGGCTCAGTGGTTATGGCGCTTGCCCGGCGGGCGCAAGTACACGGTTCAAACCCCAGCACCACGTACACAACTAAGTGTCAGAGCTACGAAAGCCACGTGAAAAACTAAATAAAAATTGATTCTCTCTCTCTCTCATTGTCCTTCTCTCTAAAAAATTTTTTTAAATGTTTAAAAAAATAAAGAGCGGATGGTAAGAGAAAAGCAATTTTTAATTTAGTTTTCCATGTGGCTTTCGTTGCTCTGACACTTCGTTGTGTACGTGATGCTGGGGTTTGAACTCGCGTACTTGCACAGGCCAGGCAACCCCCAAGCCACCGCTCCAGTCCTGTCCTGACTTCTTGCTTGGCAGTGCTACAGCTTTGCAAATTGGGCATGTGAGGCTGGGAAAGCAAGATCAGAGAACAGTGTCATCGACCCCAGGCTCCTTAGCCTCCTGGAGATAGGAATGGACAAGAGGCCCGAAGCAGGTGTCCAGCCAAGGCTTTCATTAAGGACTTTGGCTTAGCATAGGGACTTTTAAGGAAGTTAGGGTGGGGAAAGGGGAAGACTTATTATGAGGGGAAGAGGTTAATAAAGAGGAGGAATATTCATGTCTTTTGGGTCCTAGGTGAAGATCTTCCAGGAATGTGGATGCCACCTCTTTTCACTCCTTGGTGGCTGGTAGGTAGGTGTCAGAGAAAGACTAGGCCAGTCTAGGTCAAGTTAATCCTGTATTATAGTTTTGGATAAACCATTTCTTGAATGATCACCGTGTCCACTCGCAGAGCTGATTAAAATTTGACCCAAAAGTGGAGGCAGCAAGAGAGACAGACACAGAAGGCAAAGATGCCAGGCAGCCTGGGCCCAAGTGAAGAGCTGCTGCTTTCAGAGACAGTGGCCTTCGGGTCCCAAGAGCAACCGAGACGACCGTTACCGTTACGATCAGGACCCGTATGTCAGAGGTGTGAGTCACAGCAAAGCTAGTGGAAGACTGCTGAGGTATTGCCAGATGCGTGACCTCCAAGATCAGTGACTTTTAGCTCTACGAAGAGCGAAGGAACCCAGAGAGTTACGTCGATTTTTCCCTGGTGAAGATTGGAAGTCACCGTCAGGATTAGGGAAAGATCTGCAGCTAGGTCACTACTGAAGAAGACATCAGGTGAAATATTTAACTTGCAGGGTGACTCTGCAAATGGACCCGAGGGCTGAGGCCATTCATTCATTCAGCCCAGGTGGGCTGTGATGTTATCCAAACTCACATGGCATGGGCAGGAGACCCTCAACAGACCCCCAAATGTTTAGACCATCAAATATCAACATCGCAGAAATTTCAAATTCCCAATGTCTTAACTGTTTTAAGATAGAATTTTATATGATTTTTGAGAAATTAATACATTCACATGATTCTAACTTCAAAAGATGAGAGAGAGTACACAGTAAAAAATCTACTGAATAACTTATAAATCACCAAGTCAAAAGGAAAGCCAGCTATAATGTCACCAGTGGAACTAGTGACATAGGCATGGGCCTGTCAGGGTTTCACAGAAGAGCCATAAAACTACCCCCAGGCAATCAGGAAAGCTTCCTGGAGGAGGTGACACTTAAAGATTAGTGATATTCTGGCTGGGGTGTGGCTCAGTGGTAGAGCCCTTGCCTAGCTTGTGCAAGGCCCTGGGTTCCATCCCCAACACCACAAAAGAAAAAATAGGATATGCAAAATATTTCAACATTATTTCAGGAGAGTGCTGGTCCCCCAATCCCTAAGAGCCCCAGGACTAGAGAGGACAAACTCTTGTTGGAGACGGTGCTAGCGAATCCCCAAGTTTGATTGAGGTTGGTGACAGAGAGAAGCCCTGATCTCCCCCAGCCCACTGTAAAGATGGATAAATTAAGGCTCAGAAAAATCCCTGAGGACACACAGCTGGGAGTAGGATCAGGTTCCTGACTCCCAGCCCCCAGGGGAGACTGCATTGGATGCACTGCTGCATTGGGGTGGGGGGATAGCTACACTGATTATGTCTGTCTGTCCTACAGGCCCGGGGAGAAGGAGAGATGTCCAAATCCCTGTGGTTCAAAGGCGGGTGAGTAATGGTACTAAGGGCAGCGGGAGGAAGTTTTGAAGCCAGAACTTACGGCTGGTCTGCACCTGAGAGTCAGCCTAGTGAGGGCCAGGGATGGCCCCATTTAGGGAGGTGACAGATACTAGGCAGGATAATGTTGTCAGGGCATGGTGGCACTTGCCTGTAATCCCAGCCACTCAGGAGGCTGAGGCAGGAAGATGGCAGGTTCAAGGCCAGCCTCGGCATCTTAGCAAGGCCCTGTCTCAAAAAACAAAAAGGCCTGGGGATGTGGCTTAGCGGTTAAGCACCCCTGGGTTCAATCTCCAGTACAAAAAAAAGGGGGGGCGGGGGAGGGCTCGGCTGCCTGTATGCTACAAATGGGGAAACTGAGTCCAGAGAGATATGGGCTTTGTTCAAGGTTGCATAATTCAAGACCATTTCCCCTTAGAAAAATCATTTTTTGTTTTGAAATCGGGTCTTGCTATGTTGCCCAGGCTGGCCTTGAACCGTGGGCTCAAGCGATCCTCCTGCTTCAGCCTTCCAAAAAACTAGGACTTCAAGCACATGCCACCACACCTGGCAGACATGAATTTAAGATTGAACAGAAACTAATTCACATATTCTCCATGCACACCCCTGGAGCATATTTTTTGCTCTGATTCTGTTTTAAAATTTCTCAGATTCTTGCTACAGTTGTTGACTCTGATAGGTGACAGTCGTTTCGACTTAAGCGGAGCATGCTGCCATATCCAACCTTTAAAGATTTGCAGGGGTGTTGGCTGGCGAGGTTATCGGATGCACAAGATAATTTTTAATGACATTCATGCTTAAAAATAGCAGGGAGAGAGTGACCTCCTTCCCTTGCACGTCCTTTACAAACGGAGGCAGGGAGATCAGCAGCTGGGATTCCAAAGCAGGTGCCCCTGATGCTCCGCGTGCAGAGCCTGAAATGGGGGTTCCTGCGCTCCTGATGCGGAGCAGGTGCACTCAGAAGACACCTGCCAGGCGGGTGATAGCGCAAACAATCCCAGTTCCCTCTTGTGTCACCTTGGAAATCGCTCCTTCGCAGATAGATTTTCAAATGCACATCTATTTCCAACGTTGAGTTTAGGAACGGTCCCTGTATGTTCTAGCATAGCATTTACACTTGCTTTTGTTCACTGCGGACATGTGCATCATCTCCCCATTGCCCAGATGTGGAAGCTGAGGCCCCAGGTCTTCACGTCCTAGGGCTGCTGTCATAAAGTATAACAAACCCAGAAACAATAGGAATGTATTCTCTCACAGCACCGGAGGTCTGAAATCAAGGTATTGGTAGGGCCACATTTCTTCTGAAATCTGTAGGAGACAGTCCTTTTTTATATCTTCGAGCTTCTGGAGTTTGTTCCAGACCCTTGGCCACTTGGTTTGTAAATGCCTCACTCTCATGTCCACCTCTCTTGTCACATGACAGTCGTCTTCCTGGGTGTCTCTTCTAATAAGGGCACCAGCCATATTGGATTAAGGGCCCCCTACTCCATTAAGAGCTCACTGTAGCTAATTACATCAGGTTGCATCCAGAGCTGTTGGGGGTATGGCTTCTGCATGTCGTTTTGCGGGACACGACTGAGCCCTGGGCACCTGAGTATACTGTGCAGACTTTAGGTAACATCTGCGTGAGGGCCACTGACACCTGGGCCTTCAATGTCCTTGTGTGTCTTACAGCCCTGGGGGTGGTCTCATCATCATCGACAGTATGCCTGACATCCGAAAGAGGAAGCCTATCCCACTCGTGAGCGATCTGGTAAGCCCCTCTGCCTTTCACTACACCAGCAGATGCAAGCAGCGCACAACCCGTACAACTGCCCGTGGAGGACCTGGGGCTGGGGCCTGGCTAAACATTTTCTTGGACTAATGGTATCTGATTTCTATCCCACGTGCTTCATGGATACCTCAGGCCATGGTGAGTGGTGGTGACTTGGGCCCCCAAGGGTCTCCTCTTCAGATCCACCTACATTGGGGATCTTCCAACTTTCTCCCAATCATGGATTCTGGGGGAACTTTAACTCCCACCTCTGACTTCCCACCTCTGACCCACCTTGGTTCATGGAGTGACTGATAATTTTTTTCCTGGCTGGTGATTATTGTCAAGTGTGACCTCCAAGCCCTATCCATGGTGGGCGGGTGTGAGTCAAAGGTGTAGGGCTGCTCTCAGGGTAGCTTCTGACTCAGCCTCTGTCACTTCTTATTTTTTGATGGGTCTGCTGCCGCTGCTGTCTGTAACCTGTTTCCAATTGGTCCTGATGACTCCAATCTGTGGCTGGTGGCCTCAATCTGCGGCTGGCCTTTCCCATCTGTGGCTGTGACTCCTTTGTAACCTTCCTGCCCCAGTCTCTGGTCCAGTCCAGAAAAGCTGGCATCACCTCGGCCTTGGCCTCCAGCACGTTGAACAACGAAGAGCTGGTGTGTGGCACCGCCCCCTCCCTGACTTACGGGTGAACGTGGTGGGGTGGGGGGATCCTGGAAGCGTCCAAGCCTTCCAAGGCCTCCGGGAAGAGGAAGGGTGTGACACAGATGAGGGTCACCGCAGCATGGAGGCGACAACGTGGGAAAGGGAGGGACTGAGACTTTACTGCACTCAGCACGGGGACGGGGACGCAGGGAAGACAAGGCAGGAGTTCCCCCCAGGTTAGGGTGACGGTGGCCCATGCCGCTTCTCCATCCGTGCAGAAAAACCACGTTTACAAGAAGACCCTGCAAGCCTTAATCTACCCCATCTCCTGCACGACGCCACACAACTTCGAAGTGTGGACGGCCACCACGCCCACCTACTGCTATGAGTGCGAGGGGCTGCTGTGGGGCATCGCGCGGCAGGGCATGCGCTGCACCGAGTGCGGTGTCAAGTGCCACGAGAAGTGCCAGGACCTGCTCAATGCCGACTGCCTGCAGCGTGAGTGCGGTGCCCGCGGAGGGGCGCCTCTGGGTGGGGCGGTGAGTGGAGCAAGGCTAGGGGCAGAGCTCCGAGAAGAGGAAGAGGGCGGAGGAAGCAGAGGAGGACAGAGGTGGGCTAGGGGCGGGGCAAGGCTAGGGGCGGAGCTCCGAGAAGAGGAGGAGGGCGGAGGAAGCAGAGGAGGACGAGGTGGGCTAGGGGCGGGGCAAGGCTAGGGGCGGAGCTCCAAGAAGAGGAGGAGGGCGGAGGAAGCAGAGGAGGACGGAGGTGGGCTAGGGGCGGGGCAAGGCTAGGGGCGGAGCTCCGAGAAGAGGAGGGCAGAGGAAGCTCCTCTGGGTGGGACACATTAGGGACAGTGACAACCATTGGGCGTCCACAGGGGCCGCGGAGAAGAGCTCCAAGCACGGGGCGGAGGACAGGACACAGAACATCATCATGGTGCTCAAAGACCGCATGAAGATCCGGGAGCGCAACAAGCCAGAGATCTTCGAGCTCATCCAGGAAATCTTCGCTGTGACCAAGACCGCGCACACGCAGCAGATGAAGGCGGTCAAGCAGAGCGTGCTGGACGGCACGTCCAAGTGGTCGGCCAAGATAAGCATCACCGGTGAGGGAGCAGGCGCAGTGCGTCCCCTTGAATGTACCACGCTGTGTGTGGGTGCGCCGCATGTGCACGTGCTCAATGAATGAGGTACACTCCCCCAAGTAGGGCACATGCTTCAGAGGCCCTGGTGAGGGGTGGGAAAGTGAGACATCAAAGGAATGATTCCTGCAGGTGGAGCCAATGAGCAGCCCAAAGTGACAACTAGGGTTCAGAGCCTCCTGGGACAGTGGGGGGCAGTGTTTACTGTACTTCCCAGAAAGGTCCCACCCAAGGGCAGGAGCAAGTGGCATGTTTAACCACACCCAAGTTCATTTGAAGCTCCCCAAAAGCAGGCCCAAAGAGGACAATTTCAGGGCATGCAGGCTATCTAGGAGGTGACCCCAGTAAGTCCAGGTGGGAGATAGGCACAAATGACCAGATGGCCCTGCAGAACTGGGACTCAGTCCTGCTGGGGACTTCAGGAGACAGCATAGAATTCGCAAGTACCTGAGAGTTGCCCCCATGGGTGAAGTGGCTGGGCACCCTGCCATCCTTCATAGGCCAAGGGCACCCTCAGTGTTAACTCTCTGGCAAGCCCTGCCTTTGTGCTGGCTGTGCCACAGGTGGCCCCAGTAAATAGCCTGGCACATGTGGTAGTGACTGCTCTTGGCATGCCTCACTCCTGAACTCCATGTTTGTCCTGTGTCCTCCAGTGGTTTGTGCCCAAGGCTTACAGGCAAAGGACAAGACAGGATCCAGCGACCCTTATGTCACAGTCCAGGTCGGGAAGACCAAGAAACGAACAAAAACCATCTATGGGAACCTCAACCCTGTGTGGGAAGAGAATTTCCACTTGTAAGTGCCTGGCTGGGTCCCCAGCCCCATATAGAGCTCACTTCTGGGGTAGCCAGAGGGAGTCTCAAGACGTGGCCTGACTCCTGCCCTTGTCTCCTTCTCCCTGCACAGTGAATGTCACAACTCCTCTGACCGCATCAAGGTACGGGTCTGGGATGAGGATGATGACATCAAATCCCGCGTGAAGCAGAGGTTCAAGAGGGAGTCTGATGACTTCCTGGGGCAGACGATCATTGAAGTGCGGACCCTCAGCGGCGAGATGGATGTTTGGTACAATCTGGGTGAGCAAGGGGGACAGGGCCTAGAGAGGGGCAGGAGGGGGACCTGGGAACCAGAGAGCAGGGAGCCTAGCCAAAGGGGGGAGCTGGGGTTTAGGTGAGAAACCTAATCTGGTGGGGGAAGCAGGGGCTGTGGGCTAGTTTGGTGGGGCAGGGAACATCCGGTTGAGAGTAGGCCCAGGAATTTCTTAATTTGGTGTAGGAAGGCAGAAAGGGGAAGCACAGAATCCCCACATCCCAGTCTCAGGGGAGGCAAGACCTGGGAATCCTAGTCTCTGGGGAGTGCTACAGATCCCAGTCTTGTGTCTAAACAGACAGCAGGATCTGGGGAGCAGGATCTGAGGGCAGAGGCAGGATGTTTGCCGCAGTTCGCCGTCTGGGGCGGACATCAGGAGCGCGTTTGATGATTAGGAGTCTAGACATCCCCTGCTGACCGGGGAGGCCGAGCCTCATCTGAAGAGAGGGGCCCGGACCCAGGCACCCTGTCTGAGATGTTGCCTAGACTCTGGGGAGCATCTGATGGGGGAGACAGGCCTGAGATTCAGTGGGGGAAGCTGGACCTAGAGCTGCTGGTCTAAAGAGGGAGAATTGGACTCCAGCACTTGACCTGGTGAAGAGTCGAGGTCCAGGACCCTGTCTGCAGGGAGAGACAGGGACTATGGAATCCTAGTCTCGGGGACGAGGTATAAGCCTGGAGAGCCAATCTGAAAGGAGACCCCCAGGCCTGAGTTTGAGTCTGGAAGGACCAGTGAGTGGTGCAGATACTAGAGCAGCCCAGGGCTGTCCTGGGAAAGTCTCAGACCGCTGCTGTCTCTTTCTGCCCTCCAGACAAGAGAACCGACAAATCGGCCGTGTCCGGCGCCATCCGGCTACACATCAGTGTGGAGATCAAAGGCGAGGAGAAGGTGGCCCCCTACCACGTGCAGTACACCTGCCTGCACGAGGTGAGCCCGCCACCCTCAGAGCTCGCAGCGACCTCCCGGGCTGCCTCCTCCTGCCATTGCTGCCTGCCGCTCCCTTTCCTCTTTCCAGCCGCATTATTCACAGTCCTCTTACCTCTCACACCGTGCCCCAAGCCATATCAATACCTGGAGGCCCCCTCTCCATCCATCAAGGTCTGGCTCCAGGGCCTGCTCCTCCGGGAAGCCCTCCCGGATCTCGGAGCCAACTCCGTGTCCCTTCTTCCATCCTGGAACTGAACACTCCGGGTTGGAGTTTTTGGATCCGTCTGTCTCTTTCAGCTGCCTGGGGGCTCCTGGGAGAACTATCCCCACGACTCATTTTTTTAAAATGAAGGAATGACTGAATGAATGAGTGGGTGATGTCAGTAAATGGACGGGTGGAAACGTGGGTTGGCTGGCTGGGTAGTGCATGAACAGATGGATAATGAATAGGTGGGCAGGGAGATGGGTGCATGCTGAATTATTAGAAGGGTAGATGAATGGATTGGTGGATTGGAGGTAGCTGGATAGACGAATGGCTGGGTAGAAAGATGGGTAATGGATGGATGAACTGACAACTATTGGACAGATGTGCAGATGGATGTTTGGATGGGAGGATGATTATTGGATGGAGAGACTAAGTTGGGGGTAGATGGATGGGATGAGTGGGTGTGTTTTGACTTATTGGAAAGATGAGTAGATAGGTGAATTTTTTGGCAGTTGAAGGAGTAGATGGATGGATGGAAAAATTGGTGGGTGTGTGGTGGAATGTATGGAAGAACTGATTATTGGGTAGGTGGATTAAGTTGTGGGCAGATTATGGGAAGGATGGATGTATGGTTGAATGATTTAAAGGAAGGATGAGTGATCTGGGGGCAGTTGGATGGGTGGAGAGATGATGGGTGGATAGATTGGTGGATGGATGGGGGTAGAGGGCTGGACGGGCAGGCGGATGGATGCATGCCTGTGTGGTTGAATTACTGAAATAATGGATGAACGCTGGGTAAGGTTGGGGTAGTTGGCTGGATGGGTGGGTGAGTGGATGAACGAAAGGGCAGCTCAGAGAAAATGAACACACAGCTGGGCAGGTGATCCTGCTGCCCAGGCCCGGGGAGCTGTGCTCTCTGCTGCCCCCTCACACGCTCCCCTGTGGTGCAGAACCTGTTCCACTTCGTGACTGACGTGCAGAACAACGGAGTCGTGAAGATCCCGGATGCCAAGGGGGACGACGCCTGGAAGGTCTACTACGATGAGACAGCTCAGGAGATCGTGGATGAGTTTGCCATGCGCTACGGCGTGGAGTCCATCTACCAAGCCATGACGTGAGGATGCAGCCCCGGAGGACAGGAGGGGACCCCAGGGGGCTGTAGATGTGGGATGGGGGAGATCCTCTGGAGGAAGCGCCAGAGAAGAAGTGGGTGCGGTGGGGCTGTGTAGTTCCCCAGAGATCAGCAGGGCGCCATTGCTAATGGCTGGAGGGGACAGAAGAGATGGAAAGATGGAGACAGGAGGCACAGAAACTCAGAGTACAGAGTGGGCAGGAGGAAAGGAGATGGTTGGACGGGAGGGAGGCATCCCAGGGGGACTTAGCCCCCTCGACCCTGGGCCCAGTGCCTCCCACTCCCTCTCGCCAGCCACTTTGCCTGCCTCTCCTCCAAGTACATGTGCCCCGGGGTGCCCGCCGTCATGAGCACCCTGCTTGCCAACATCAACGCCTACTACGCACACACCACCGCCTCTACCAACGTGTCTGCCTCCGATCGGTTCGCCGCCTCCAACTTTGGGGTGAGTGCTCCGGGTTGGGGCGGGAGGAGGGAGAGCCCATTCTGAGTCCCACAGGTCTTGCTTAACTCCTGGTTTCCCAGCCTGGACCTGACTTGCTGTGTGGCTTTCTGCCAGTCACTTCCCTTCTCTGAGCCTCAGTTTGGCCCTCTGTAGAATGAACACAGATGTGACGAGGGTCCGATCAGTGGTGGATGGGGTGCACTTAGTGTATAGTGGGCCCTCAGCCAGTATGGGAAACATCATTAGCTGCTTCTCTAGACCACTGAGGCTGGCCTCCATTCATCCTCCATCCTCCCCTGCCTCCTCAGAAAGAGCGCTTTGTGAAGCTCCTAGACCAGCTGCACAACTCCCTGAGGATCGACCTCTCTATGTACCGGGTGAGAAGTGTGTGTGTGAGGATTTGCTCCCACTGTGCCCTGTGTGTGCGTGCAAGGAGCTGTCTTAACACGTGGAATGTGTCCGTTCCTCTTCATGGGTGTGTACATACGTGAGCAGTGCCCACACCGCTGGGCTCAGGGCATCCACGCACATGCCCAGTGCTTTGGGGTGCTCACCTCACCCCCAAGCCCACCTCTTGAAACTTGGGCACTCCTGCTTTCCCCCAAACCCCGCCTCCTCCCACCCTCCCCCAGGCTCTTCTTCTTCTTTTTTTTTTAAAGAGAAAGGGACAGTGAGAGAGAGAGAGAAGGAGAGAGAAAGAGAATCGGTTCTATTTAGGTTTCCATGTGGCTTTGTTTGCTCTGACACTTAGCTGTGTGCCTGGTGCTAGGGTTTAAGCCTGCGTCCTCACGCATGCCAGGCAAGCGCCCTAACCGCTGCCACCGCTCCAGCCCCTCCTCCAGGCTTCTTTCATAGTCCCCCTCTCCTCTGGCTTCCAACAGAACAATTTCCCAGCCAGCAGCCCAGAGAGACTCCAGGACCTCAAATCCACTGTGGACCTTCTCACCAGCATCACCTTCTTTCGAATGAAGGTAGGAGGGCAGCCCCAGCTCTGCAGGGCTCCACAGGACTCCAGGCTCCTATCGAAGTGCAACATGTGCCCATTGTCAGCTTCCCTGGTCCCCACCTCCGCCTCGCCAACCCCCGTTCCACTCACCTTCTGTGAGGTCAGCTGTTGTGGATTCCACCCGTGCCGAGGTCAGATGTCATCTGTCTCGCCGCGTCTGGATTCCCTCTCTTAACGTGAAGCTCTCCAGTTCCGCCCATGTTGCTGCAAACGGCAGGATTTCATTCTTTTTCGTGGCCAAATAGTATTCCATGCACCCCGGTTTCTTTCTCCATTCCTCGGCTGATGGCTACTCAGGCTCTTTCCACTCTGGCTGTTGTGAGCAGTGGGCCCCATGTCTCTTCCGCATACTGATTTCATTTCCTTTGGGTATGTGCCCGTAGTGGTACCGCTGGGTCA
This sequence comes from Aplodontia rufa, assembly GCA_004027875.1. Lineage (NCBI taxonomy): Eukaryota > Metazoa > Chordata > Mammalia > Rodentia > Aplodontiidae > Aplodontia > Aplodontia rufa. The sequence continues at coordinate 21,780 of PVKS010022843.1, forward strand.
TGTGGTTCCTGTAGTGGGACCGCTGGGTCATGTGATTCCCATAGTGGGACCACTGGGTCATGTGGTGCCTGTAGTGGGACCACTGGGTCATGTGGTGCCCATAGTGGGAATGCTGGGTCATGTGGTGCACATAGTGGGAATGCTGGGTCATGTGGTGGTTCTCTGTTTAATTTCTGGAGGAACCTTCATGCTGACATTCCCAGTGTGCAGGGTTCCCTTTCCTCCATGTCCTTGGCCATTCTTTTTTTTTTTTTTTTTAAACAGAGAGAGGGACAGAGAGAGAGAGAGAGAGGGAGGGAGGGAGAGATCAATTTTATTTAGTTTTTCATGTGGCTTCCATTGCTTTGAGACTTCATTGTGTCCATGGTGCTGGGGTTTGAACCTGCATCCTTGTGCATGCCAGGCAAGCACCATAACCGCTGAGCCACTACTCCAGCCCCAAGAGGGTGGCCAGTCTTAATGGGGTGTGGGACCTCTCATTGTGGCTTTGACCTCCTGCCTTTTCCCCCCTGCTTCATTTCCTCAAACCCAGAATGACTTGCAACTACTTCCTGGGTGCCTCCTGTCCCAGCTGTGCCCTCCTGTGCCTGCCTCCCTCCTTGCAGGTACAAGAACTCCAGAGCCCACCCCGAGCCAGCCAGGTGGTGAAGGACTGCGTGAAGGCCTGCCTCAATTCCACCTACGAGTACATCTTTAACAACTGTCACGAGCTCTACAGCCGAGAGTACCAGACAGATCCAGTGAGGACCCCGGAAGGGGCGGGAGGGAGGTGGGGACATGGGCCCACATCCCAACTCCGTCCCTTCTCGAGAGACTCTACCACTCTGAGCCTCAGTATCCTCTTCTTTACAGTGGAGCCCCCACCTCAGGATTAGGGAAAAGATTTAATAAGATAGACGCTTCAGATCAAATCCAGCTGAGTGCTTAGCCCTGGGCATGCAGTAGGTTCTCAGTGAATTTGTTTGCTGAGTTCGGCATAAGACAGTGTGCTTGGCAGAAAGCGGTCGTTCAGTACGTGTTGACTTGACTTGAGTGTCTCGAAGGGAGTTCAGTTTTAGTCATCTCAACTCAATTTGAGAGCATTCAGCAAATGTTTCTGTGTGCACGGAGTGTCCCAGCCTCGCAGACAGGGTTGAAGAGCGCGGGTTCTGGGAGGAGGAGAAGCTCAGAAGTTGGGAATGTATGACCCGGTAATGAGGCCTGAGAAGAAAGAGTCGGGCCAGTGGCCCAGGGCGTCCCCTCACCCAGCCTCTGATAGCACCTGACACACGAGCACCCTGGATTCCATTCGGTTCCCTTGCATTCAGCTGATTCAAGAGAAATCTTAAATTGGGTTGAGGCAAACTGGGTGAAACTGGGTTGATTTCAACCACGATCAGCATAGCTCTGTTTATTTCTGTTTGGTGGACTGGAGGGAAAATAGCTCTTGACGAATCAGTCAGAACTCAGTTGGATTGGGTTGAGCTTCACTGAGTACAAATCCATTCATTTCCATTCATCCATTTCCAGTCCCTTCCATCCCATTCCGTTTGGTCAGGGTGTGCTGCACGGGGCTGAGTCGGCTTGAGGTGGGATGAACTGGGGTGTTGGATGGTGCAGTTAGCTAGGTAAGTTGGGTTGATAGCGATCATTTCCACTGCTGAAGCTTCGGTTGGCCTGCAGGCCAGATGATGGGGTAAGGGCAGAGCTGATTGGACTGACGTGGGCTGCGTTGGCTTTGGGTTGAGTTCAAGTTGATTTATTTCTGTATGTTGATGCTGATCTTGGACACGTTGATTAGGGCTCCTCCAGTGGCGTTCATCTGAGGTTCCTTCAATCCAGTGAAGTTTAATTCCACTGTGTTCAGGGCAGTTGGCTGGGCTTACTCATTCCACCTCCATGCGGCCCACAGGGGTTGGGTTCATTCAAGGAAATTTGCTTCTATTCAGTTTCCTGAGTTGAGTCTAAAAGTTTGAAGCTTCATCGGACTGCACTGACACGAGCTCTTTTGAGGCCAGTTTTCATGAGTTTGTTCCTTTGCACGCAGGCCTCCCACCTGAGCCTCCCACCTGAGCCTCCCACCTGTTCACAGGCCCAGTCCTCACCCACCTCCTGCCCCTCAGTGGGGACTGTCGGAGCACCAACCCCTGGAGCCCTCTGACCAATGTCTCCACTGTCCCTTTCAGGCCAAGAAGGGGGAGGTTCCCCCAGAGGAACAGGGCCCCAGCATCAAGAACCTTGACTTCTGGTCCAAGCTGATCACCCTTATCGTGTCCATCATCGAGGAGGACAAGAATTCCTACACCCCCTGCCTCAACCAGTGAGTCACATGTCTGTGGAATTAATCATCTGGGGATCTCTGAGTCTGGTGTGTAACGGTGGCTGTGCATGATCACAAGTAAAATCCAGTGTAGGTCTGGATTACCAGATATGGGTATGAGGCAGGTCTCCTTTCACATAGACGTAAGATTGTGTGCGGATGCACAAGCATGGGTGTGATCAGACATGTATCTGTGTGTGTTGATTTGTGTAACTGTGTACATGCACATGATTTCGTATGTGTAGATTCATAAATAACAGTTGATGGTGTTGCTCAAGCATTTGCTATAGGTTAGATACTCTACCAAATGATTTACATCTAAATTGCTTCAGCTCTGAAGTGTGTGCGTGTGTGACTTTGTGGATGTGATACACTATGCACATTGTATGATTGTGTGAGTGTGTGCGCAGTTCCTGTGTGGACCTATGCCTCTGAAATTACTCTGTGTTAGCTGAATGAGCTGTTGGGTTTCAGTAATTTCTGGGATGAGTGCTAAAAGGGCCCCAAAATTGGGGGTGTTAACATCTCCTGGTTACTTAGGTATGGAATTAGAATGGATTTACCTGGATGGAGTAAAGAGTGGATGGATGGATGCAGTGACAGAGAAATGAATGAATGGATGGGAAAATGGATGGATGGACAGGTGGGTGAATGGGTGGGCAGATGGGTGGGTGAGTGGTATGTGAATGAATGGATGGGCATAGACGGTTGGATTCATGAGTGGATGGGTGGATGATAGAGAGATGGCTGGATGGAGAGATGAGTAGAAGGGTGGATGATGAATGGGTGGATGGAGAAATGGATGGATGGAGAGATGGATGGAGATATGAGTAGATGAATGGATGATGAATGGGTGGATGGAGAAATGGATGAAGAGATGAATGGATAATGGATGGATGGAAAGATGGGTGGATGGATGGATAGATGGATGGATGGAAGGATGGATGGATGAATGGGCAGGTGCACAGGCAATCAGGTGGTGATGGGTATTGTGTGGATGAGTAGGGAGTGAGTGAACAGATGGTGGGATGGATGGACAGGTGGGTAGATGGAGGATGGACAGGTGGGTGGGTGGGTGGATGGGCAGATGTGTGGAACAGTGAGTAATGAATGTGTGGAGGGTTGGATGATGAGTGGGTGGGTCGAGGCTGAGAGAGAAGCGAGGCCTTGGCACGGTTACTCAGCAAGTCTGTGACCACGAGGGAACTTGGATGCAGATCCCCTGCCTGCCCTACACCACCGCCATCCGGAGCAGGGAAGGCAAAGTAGCCTGTGCCCTCTGGCTTCCTCTGCCAAGAGTTCATGCTCCCATGACGCTTGCCAGGTTCCCCCAAGAGCTGAACGTGGGGAAAATCAGCGCTGAAGTGATGTGGAATCTGTTTGCCCAGGACATGAAGTACGCCATGGAGGGTGAGTCCCCACCTGTGCCCCACCTGGCTGCCACCAGGGACTGTACCTCAGTGTCCCCTCCAAGGCTGCCAGTGCCCTGCCCCCCTCCCCCCCCCTTGTCACCAGAGCAGGCTGCCCTTCGTGGGGCCAGGTGGCAGACCGGCCCTGCTGAGGGCCACCGTCTTTCAGAGCACGACAAGCACCGCCTGTGCAAGAGCGCAGACTACATGAACCTGCACTTCAAGGTCAAGTGGCTGTACAACGAGTACGTGGCCGAGCTCCCGGCCTTCAAGGACCGCGTGCCCGAGTACCCCGCGTGAGTCTGGGAGCGGGGGGCGGGGCTGCCCTGGGCGGCAGGGCACTTGCGGCTCCACCCACCACACTGTGGCCTCGATGACCACTAGGGTCGCAGAGGCCACGGAACTGCGCAGGGCTGTGCGCCTTTTCTCACTGGATCCTCTGACCAATCTGAGAAATGACGGCAGTAAAATCCACATTTTCTGGATGAGGAAGTGGGAGGCTTAGAAAGATGCCGAATGGCTTGGCCGAGTGAGGGGGGTGATGGAGCCAGGCGCCTGCACCGCCACCGGCTCCTGAGGGCCTACTGTGTGCAGAGCTGTTCACTGCTCACAGCAGCACTGCAGGATGGTCTGCATCCATGGGGGGTTGGTTCCAGGAGCCCGCGGACACCAAAGCCTGAGGATGGTGCTGGTGTTTGTGTGACCTACATCGACCCTGGGGCTTGAACCCAGGGGCTCTCTACCACTGAGCCGCATACCCAGCCCTTTTTTTGTATTTTATTTTGATGCAGGGTCTTGCTAAGTCGCTTAGGGCTTTGCTTAGTTGCTGAGGCTGACCTTGAACTTGCGATCCTCCTGCCTCAGCCTCCCGAGTGGCTGGGATCACATGCATGCGCCACCACACCCAACTTCCTCCCATAGACTTGAAATCACCTCCAGAATGATTTGCAGCGCTTAACGCGATGTGAACACTGTGTAAATCGCTGTTCTACTGCATTTTTAGGGAGTTGTTATAAGGAAAACGTTTGTACATGTTCGAGCAGATGCAAATTTTTTTTCCAAATATTTTTGATCCCCGGTTGGTTGAATCCCTGGCTGTGGAATCCAGGGATGCAGAGGGTGGACTGTACAGGGAACAGTCAGAGAGGAAACCCACTCGCCCACAGGCAGTTTGTCTGCTCCAGGATTCCTGAGTCTGACAGCTGCTGCTCCATCCGGGCAAAGTAACCGAGGCCCACGGTGGGGGTAGGGAGCAGGGGAGCCACCCAAGCCCACCACATGAGTTCCAGGGGGTGAGTTCCAGGGGGAGCACAACCAGCCCTAGGACCTCCCGGTACTGGATGGGACCAGGCAGAGCTGAGGGCACGGGGGCGACAGGGTTAGGGTCCCACCCCGCTGTCCCTTGCAGGTGGTTTGAACCGTTCGTCATACAGTGGCTGGATGAGAATGAGGAGGTGTCCCGGGACTTCCTGCATGGCGCCCTGGAGCGGGACAAGAAGGATGGGGTAAGAGGCCAGCCCCCAGGGTCCTAGGTGGCTCTGGGGGCGTTGGGATCCCACCTGAGGGTCGAGATCGCCTTTGAGCCGCCTTCGTGGGCTGCACACTGCGAGCAGCATGCTCGTCCAGCATTCACAGATCGGGAGCCCTTCTCGCCAACCCCTCCACCCACCCCGTGGCCTTGTATCCGTCTTGGGAGTGGGCTCTGTGTCACTGGGCCTTGCTGTCCCCTGCAGTTCCAGCAAACCTCCGAGCATGCCCTGTTCTCCTGCTCCGTGGTGGACGTGTTCTCCCAGCTCAACCAGAGCTTCGAGATCATCAAGAAGCTTGAGTGCCCGGACCCCCAGATCGTGGGGCACTACATGAGACGCTTCGCCAAGGTGGGCGCACCGGGGCACTGGTGGGGTGGGGCGGAGAGGAGGGCTGAGCTGCAGGTGGAGCGAGTCCAAAGTGGGGGCTGAAGTCCGAGCTCGCTCCGGATTAAGACTGGAGGGTTGGCTGGGGTCTCCCAGGTTATTCCAGGCCAGGTTGTGAGTGGCTTTGGGGTTGGAGCGACGGCTTGGTTTCTGTAGGTTTCGGGGTGAGTTTGGTATCATTGGAGTAGAGTTGAAGTTTGGATGGTCTTGAGGCTGGGTCGACCTTGGAGGTCAGAGCTGGGATTCAGTTTGGGATCAGGTCATGCTTGTGATGTGGTGTTTGGTTGCTTCAAAAAAATAAAATAAAAAAGAATGGGTCTACAGGAAATAATGGTCTTCATCTGATGGTGTCCCCTGTCTTTTGATGGCGTTCTGGGTGGAGAGTTCACCCAGCCCAGGGGACCATCTTAGGTGCGAGAGGGTGGAAGTTCATTCCCAATCTCGCTACGGTCTTGTGGGACCTCATGGCCAGGCCCCTGCTGCCCCTCTCACCGGCTCTCTGTCCCCACCAGACCATCAGTAATGTGCTTCTCCAGTACGCCGACATCATCTCCAAGGACTTTGCCTCCTACTGCTCCAAGGAGAAGGAGAAAGTGGTGACCTGCGGGAGCCCCTGTCCTGTCCCCCGCCCCATCCCCTCAGCACCCCCGGAGCTCCATCCTCCCCGTGTGTGTCCGGCTGTGTGGATCCCACTGTACTGGCAGGATGTGTAGAACTGTGTGTGTTTGTGTGTGCTTGTTTGAGTGTGTGTGTCCAATTATGTGGCACTGGGCACACGTGTCTGTTTTCTTGTGTCAGCCGCTACCTTATGAGGGAGGGGAGGGCCTCTCCAACTACTTGTGTAGGTGTGGGTGTCTCATTGTTTTCTCTGGCTGTGTTGGGTATACTGTGTCAGTGTGCGTGTGTGTATGTGTGAGAGAGTGTGCGTGAGTATGTATGAGTGTGAGTGTGCGTGAGTTTGTGTGTGCATGAGTGTATATGAATGCAAGTGTGTGTGAGTGTGGATGAGTGCAAATGTGTGCATGAGTGTGAGTGTGAATGAGCGAATGAGTGTGAGTGTGTGTTAGTGTGGATGAGTATATATGAGTGTGTGCATGAGTGTGTGAGTGTATGAGTGCAAGTGTTGTGTGTGGGTTGAGTGTGTGTGAATGTATGAGTGTGTGTGCATGTGTGTATAAGAGTGCGGGTGTGCATGAGTGTGTGAGCATATATAATGTGCACGCATGTGTTTGAGTTTGTATATATATGAGTGTAAGTGTGTATGTGCGTGAGTGTATATGAGTGCGAGTGTGCATGTGAGTGTATATGAGTGCGAGTGTGTGTGCGAATGTATATGGGTATGGGTGCGTGTGTGGGTGTATATGAGTGTGTGTGTGAGTGTATGAGTGCAAGTGTGTGTTTGAGTTTGTGTGTGAGTGAGTGTGTGTGTGGCTTCCTGTCTATGGCTGGGTGATGGGGAAGGTGTTAGTGTGTGTCTGAGTTTGTGCTTTTGTCTGGGGGTCTGACTGGGGCTTGCACCTTCGTGTGTCATTGGTTGTTGAGAGCAGCACCTTCAGGAAGTGTGTGAGTGTGCAAAGCTTTGGGCCCATGTAGGAGAGTGTGCGGGTGACAGGGACTCCCCTCCGCCCCTCTTCTGGACCCACCGTGCCCAGCCCAGCTCCTGGGGACAAAATTACTTCGTCTCCCCACTGTCCCCAGGAAACCTGCTCCCAACACTCATGAGGACCTGAGAGCAAGTGCTGTAGACCCTGTGGGACCCCGGATGCCCCAGCCCCAGACGCTGAGTCCTGCCAAGGCCCCGGGTGGTGGCGCGGGGCTGGAGGGGCTGAGCTGACTCTGCTGTTGCCTGCAGCCCTGCATCCTCATGAATAACACCCAGCAGCTCCGGGTGCAGCTGGAGAAGATGTTCGAAGCCATGGGAGGCAAGGAGGTGCGGCCAAGCCCTGTCCCTGCTGCCCCGGGGAAGGGCGTGAGCTCAGCTGCTCCTTCAAACCCAAGTTGGCAGTTTAACCCCCTGTCCCTCATTTCCTCTCCAATCTCTTGGGATCCCTTTCGCTGGGTCAGAGGGCAGAATGGCCAGGACTTGCGATGCTCAATTAACCCCACCTGGTGACCCTTCCCCTCAGCTGGATGCCGAAGCCAGCGACATCCTGAAGGAGCTCCAGGTGAAACTCAACAATGTCCTGGATGAACTCAGCCGGGTGTTCGCCACCAGGTGGGACATGGGGAGGGAGTGACCTGGGCCATCTGGAGACTCAGCAGATGCAGAGGAAAAGGCCAGGCTCGGGCTCCTGTACGTGCTAGCTGTGTGTCCTGGGGGAATCACTTAACCTTTCTGAGCCTTAGTCTATTCATCTGGAAAGTAGGAATGCTGAGAGTAATTGTCTCTGAGTAGGATTTTGAGAATGAAAGGAGCAACACAGATAAACACCTTGACCCAACACCCAGTTCCGCTGGGATTATTCCCCAGTGCTCTGGCTGAACCCCCAGATCAGCCAGTGTAGCCCCACCCTCAGGGAGGCAAGGGGAGTCTGTTCTGAGCCATCCCCTGTCTGCCCCCAGCTTTCAGCCCCACATTGAAGAGTGTGTCAAACAGATGGGTGACATCCTCAGCCAGGTGAAGGGCACAGGTAACGTGCCAGCCAGTGCCTGCAGCAGCGTGGCCCAGGACGCCGACAACGTTCTGCAGCCCATCATGGACCTGCTGGACAGCAAGTGAGCTCATCCAGGAGGCTGGGGACCCGCCAGGGAGGGGCCAGAGCAGAGCCAGAGACCCAGGGCCCTCGGTGTTGGCTGGATGGTGGCAGGAGAGGAGCCATGATGGTGGGCAGGTGGATGGGAAGTGGCTGGAAAGACTCGCGAGGGGACGAATGGCGGCGGTTGGCTGGATGAGCGGCCGAGGGCTGGGCAGGTAGAGGGATGAATGAATTAAAAGAACGCTTACAAGGTTAGATGGAGGAGAGATGCTCAGAAAAGCACGGATGGACGGGCGAATGTTTAGAAGGTGGATGATGCTGGATGCAAGGATAGGTAGAGCGAGGGATGGGTGGTGGGTGGCTGCATGGAGGGAGGGAGGGAGGCAGGGAAGGAAAGGGATTAAGGATCGTTGGGGAGAGAGGGTTTGGGGTAGGTGGGTGGATCACCATAGACTGTCCCCAATCTCTCTCCTTTAACCCCCATACATCCAGTCACCAGTTCTCTGCTGTTTTTACTCTCCAGCCTGCCCCCCTCTGACCATCCCCATCTCCTTCCTCCTGGGCGTAGCCCTAGCCCCTCACAGCCCCTGCCTTAGCCTTCCTGTTCTGGTTCACCCCCCTATGCTGATCTTTCAGACACGAATGTCTGGGGTGTCTCTCTTGAGCACTCCATGGCTCCCCATTACCCCACCTTCACCATAAGGTCATGAAGACCTTGAAGCCCTGCCAGCTGTCCAAGCGCCCTTGGTTCTCCACATGCACCACACTCGACAGCCCATCAGGCCCCCAGGGGTCCCTGCACGCGCCATGTGCCCTCCTGCATGTCTGTGGCATGCCTTCGTGCCCATGGGTCAAGGGGGAAGGGCTCTGTGGTTGCGCCAGCTGGGTCCTCTCTCAGACCCGCCCTTTGCCCCCAGCCTGACCCTCTTTGCCAAGATCTGCGAGAAGACGGTGCTGAAGCGGGTGCTGAAGGAGCTATGGAAGCTGGTCATGAACACCATGGAGAAGACCATTGTCCTCCCACCCCTCACTGACCAGACGGTGAGGCCTGCAGCAGACCCCAGGGGCCACCTAGGCCACCTCCCTGTGGGAGCCCATAGACCCTGATGCCTTGAGACTGGGGGAGTGGGACAAAGGCTCAGAGAGATCATGCAGACTCACGGGCCAACCAATGGTGATAGAAGCCACCAGAGGTCAAAGGTCATATGTGGGTCAAGGGTCAACAGAAGGTCAAAAAGGTCATTCAGGAATCACTTGAGATGATTCAAAAGTCAAATATGTCAAACAGAGTCAAGAGATTTCTAAGGGACATAGAGATCCGTTGTGGGTCAAGGGATTATTCAAAGATCAGAGATCACCCAGAAGAGAAAGGTCAGCTTAGATTAGAGCTGAAGGACATTGGCAGGTCTTAGAAGTCATAGTGTCCAGCAGGTCCACAAAGTGCTTTGGGTTCAATCTAGAGATGATCAGATGCAGACCCGAGGGCTCTTGGAAGCCAGCCAGAGGTCACAGAGAGCACGCAAGTCAGAGGCGGTCCAAGCAGAGGCTGGTGGCTATCCAGAGACCAGAGCTGTGCACCTGAACCCTTCAGAGAACCCATCAGAGACCATAGTCCCAGGGATGAGGCTGCCCAGTAGGGTGGAGGTGAGGGTGCCTGACATCTGCTAGGCACTTGACCTTCTGTGAGACTCAGAGGCGTGCAGAGGCGAGGACACACAGAGCCACAGAGCGGGAGGACATTCGGGGTGGATGGGAGATGCTCAGGGAGGGTGCGGGGCAAGGGACGCAACCACAGTGGGGGAGGCTCCCAGGGCTCTCTAGCCTCCCTCTCGCCTGGGTAGGGCTGGGGCAGGGACCTGCTCCTCGGTGCCGTCTCCGCCCCCTCCCTGGCCTTCTCTGGAGACTCACGGTGCCTTATTCCCCCTTCCCCACCGCCCTGTCCCCAACACGGCTGACAGATGATCGTAAGTAGAGGCCCGTCTGTCCGTCTGTCTGTCCGTTCGCTCTGTGTCTGGACTCGGCCCACCGCGTGGCTGCACCCCCACCCCACCCAGCGCCCCCTCCCCACCCACCAGCCCTCACCCACCGTCCTACCTCCGCCTAGATGTGCCTGTGTCTGTCTGGGGCGGGGCATGGGGAGGGCGGGGCCGGGAGGGCGGGAGGCCACGCCCACCCTCCCGCCCCATCAGGAGTCCAGAGGAGGCTGTGCCCGCTCCCAAACCCCTGTCCCAGCCTGGTCACATCCACCCTTGCCCTCTAGTTGGACTCCACCCTTATTCCCTTGCTCAGGTACTGCCAGGATCATGGACCTCTCCTCAAAGCTAGGAAGAGGTTCAAAGCCAAGGGGATCCCTCTGACTCCCGCTTGAGCTCTGAACTGCTAGCAGCACCCCAGATGCAGGCTTTCACCACCTAGATCTCTACTCAGCTTCTCAGGGCAGGCTCTCCCTGTGACTTCCCCTGAGCCCCAGCGCCAGGCTCGGTCCCTCTGTTCCCCACAGACACACATGAGTGCCGGGCGCAGACAGATGCCCAGGTGGAAGACGGCCCGCCTCTGTTGTCGGTAGACTGGGGTCAAGTCCCAGCCTCAGCACTCTCTTTCTCTGTGACCTTGGGAAATGGCTTCACCTCTTGACCTCCGTTTCCTTGTCTGGAAAATGTGGAGATCACTAGGGCTCTCAGGATTGCCATAGGAACCTGGGGACAGGAATCCCTTACATGCTCATCTCAGTGGCTGGCCTAGACGTGGCGTGCCAGGGAAATCAGGGTAACGTTGTTAGCGGTGGCAGTTCACAGACACACATGAGGGTTGGCAACCACTTCAACCACTTCACGCTCCCCGGTGGTGGGCGAGACAGGGCTGCTGCAAGATTGCACCTTGTCCAAGATTGCACCTTGTTCTCAAGCGCTCACTTCACCTCTCTGGGTGCAGCTGGGGGGTTTTGACTGTGGCCACCTGGTGGCGTGAACCCAATCATAAGCAACGCACTTGTGGGCAGGATACAGGAATTCATGGGCCAGACCTTGTCATAACCGCTGCTTCGGACCATCTTCCTGACACCCCTTCAAATGAAGCAGATGTTATTATTCCCATTTTAGAGATGAGG
>PVKS010022844.1:0-33158 GCA_004027875.1 Aplodontia rufa
TACAGAGAAACATACCCGGGGCTCATGTGTAGTAATAGGAGTCACAGGAGCCATTAAAGTTGACCCCGGGCCCCGTCAGGCCTGTGTGGAGGAATCTGGACCCGAGGGCCTGCGCCCCTGGGGACATTTATTCCTCCAGTGATCGCCTTGACAGATAGGACAGGGCTTAGGTGGTCGCCTGGCTTGTGGACACTCCCGCCGGTAATGTCCCTCTCAAACATTCTATCTACTCTGACTGCCTAACTTTTTCTATCTCAGTGAGACCCTAATTCTAAGTTAAATTAAATTAAAGTTTAAAAGGGGTTGGAGATATAGGTCTTCGCAGAGCCCCCTGGGTTCAGTTCCCAGTAACCAACACACACACACACACACACACACACACACACACACCCCATAAAGGCATATTGTGAAATCATTTTTCCTGTTTGGTCCCAATTCACTAAGTTCCCTTCTCTTGCTATGGGTAATCACTTTTGTGTGTGTGTGTCTTTTTTCTATATCTGTAATTTTAAAAAATAATACACATATAAGCCAAAACAAATATATATTCTTCAGTCTTCTTATATAAGTGGTTGTAACAGGCTGTACACACTCTTCTGTTTCTTAGGGCTTTTGTTTGTTTCTTCGTTTTTCATTTAAAAAGAAATGTTGAGGATTTTTCATTCTGTTCATAAAGAACTTCTTCCTTCATGCTGGGGGTGTGGATCAGTGGCAGAATACTTGCCTAGTTTACTGGGTCCTAAATTCAGTCCCCCAGCACCACAAAAAAAGAAAAACAGCTTCTTCATTCTCCTTGTAGTTGTGTATCATTCCACTGCATTGCTGCAGATCCTTTATTGCTTGTCATTAAGTTGTCTCTTTTTTTTAAGAGAGAAGGACAGTGAGAGAGAGAGATAATCAGTTTTTATTGAGTTTTTCACATGGCTTTCGTTACTCTGACACTTAGTTGTGTACATGGGTGCTGGGGTTTGAACCAGTGTCCTCATGCATGCCAGGCAAGAGCCACCGCTCAAGCCCTAGGTGTTTCCATTTCTTTACCTCCCCTAACAATGCCTCAAGGAATAACTTTGAACTTAGGTTATTTCATGAGTTCGAGACTGTAGAGAAAATTCTTACTTTGGGAATTTCTTTGTTTATGAAATATATGTTTTTTGGGGAGGGGTACTGCAGATTTAACCCAGGGGTGCTTTACCACTAAGACACATCCCAGCTCTTTTTATTTTTTATTTTGAGACAGGGTCTCACAAAGTTGGTTAGGGCCTCCCTAATTTTCTGAGGCTGGCCTTGAACTTCGCAGTCCTCCTGACTCAGCCTCTCAAGTTTCTGGGGTTATGGGTATGAACTATCATATCTGGCCTGTACTTTTATTTTTAATAGATAATACTAAATTATCTTCTACACTGTTTGTACCAGTTTGTTTTTCCACCATCTAAATATGAGTATTCTCTCCCCCACCCATTCTTGCCGATGGTATATGTATGACAATTCTCAAATTCTGGAAATTTTGCTAAACTGATAGGTCAAAAATGGCCTATCAATGGTGGCTCAGCGGTGAAGGAGATTGCCTGGCATGTGCAAGGACACAAGTTTAAATCCCAGCACCGTGTACAAAACGAAATGTTGGATCCATGTTTGAACCCCAGCACCACGTACACAATGAAGTGTTGGAGCAAGGACAGCCACATGAAAAACTAAATAAAATTGATTCTCCTTTTCTCTCTCTCTCTCTGTCACTCTCTCTTTTTAAAAAAATGGTATTTTAGCATAGCTTTGATTTTATTCCTCTTATCAACAAAGCTCATACATTTTCATGAATTTACACTAGTTATATTTTTCTATGAATTTTGTTATCTTCTCATTTTTGTATTAAATCAGTGAATTTTTTCTTATGGGTTTGGAGAAGCTCTCTCTATTAAGGAGATGTGAGTTTCAGATCGTTTCCCCAGTTCATTGTCTGGCTTTTGACTTTAGTTGACGGTACATCTTACCGTGCACAAGCTTTTGATTTTTGTGTAACTAGGTTTAATAGTCTTAGTAAATCATAATAGGAAGGTCATTTTTTTTTTTTTAAAGAGAGGGACAGAGAGAGAGAAAGAGAGGATCAATTTTATTTAATGTTTTCATGTGGCTGTTCTTGCTCCAACACTTCATTGTGTACGTGGTGCTGGGGTTCAAACATGCATCCTTGCGCATGCCAGGCAAGCGCTGTAACCGACAAGCCACCACTCCAGCCCTGGAAGGTCTTCTAAGTCACAAAAATAACTCATTTTTTTCATTCACAATTTTTATTATTGTTTAATTTTTTGCATTTAAATCTTGAATGTATTTGGAATTTTCCCCAGTGTGTGGCATGGAATATTGAGTCAGCCTTTTTTCTAGATAGCAATCCAGTTTTTTCCAGCCAATTTGAGCTGTTGTCCCTAATATAGACACACAAGTCCTGTGCTCTGGGGTCTAATTCAGGACTTTCGTTCTGTTACGTTGGTTTTCTACCTGCTCTTGCGCCAGTGCCACGTATCTTTTATTACATGGCTCTAACGTGTGCTGTAGACTTTGAGTCTAGTCCCTCCTCTACTCTTCTTTGGAGTTTCCTGGCTAATCTAATTTTTCCATATGAGCTTTAGAATTATCTTTTTCACTTGCAGGAAAGACTTCTGTGGCTTTTTTTTAAATTGAAGTAGGTTTAAATTTTTTTTTTTTAAAGAGAGCGGGACAGAGAGAGAGAGAATCAATTTTATTTAGTTTTTCATGTGGTTTTCACTGCTCTGACACTTCATTGTGTATGTGATGCTGGAGTTTGAACTTGAGTCCTTGTGCGTGCCAGGCAAGCACCATAACCACCAAGCTATCACTCCAGCCCCAAGGTTGGCTTAAATTTTAATCAATTAGTGTAATGCATTTTAGAATGAGTTTGCCTCTAAAAACATACTATGTATTTCCGTTTGTTCAAGTGTTTGTTTTTACCATTTAGGAGATTTTAAAGATTTAGGGTTTATTTGTTATTTTTGTTGTTGTTTGTTTAGTTCCTATTCAGTTTACTCTTATGAATTTTGACTTTCTTGTTGCTTTACCAGACAGTATGATTTTACTTCCCATGTAGAGTGACATCGAAGGAAAAGATACTATTTTTTTTTTTTTAAGAGAGAAGGACAGTGAGAGAGACAGAGACAGAGAGAATCAATTTTTATTGAGTTTTTCACATGGCTTTCGTTGCTCTGACACTTAGTTGTGTACGTGGGTGCTGGGGTTTGAACCTGTGTACTTGTGCATGCTGGGCAAGAGCTGTAACCGCAGAGCTGCCACTCCAGCCCCTATTTTTTTCTTTTAGAGAGAGAAAGCAAATCAATTTTATTTTAGTTTTTCTAACACATAGTTATGTATGTGGTGCTGAATTTCAAACCCAAGTCCTCGTGCCATATGCCAGGCAAGGGCTCTACTGCTGAGCCACCTCTCCAACCTTGGGAAAGTTACCCTTAATTATACAAAGTATATTCTAGTTTTTCAGTTCAATTTTCATTGTACGTCCACATGTTGATTTTCTGCTGTGATACAGAACCCTGTGTGACCATTCACTATGCCTTGGAAAGAGCTATACCTAATAATCTTCACATACCAGCAAACCAGAGTTTGGAGGCTTCAGGGCTGAAAGTCAGATCCTCGATCTTGGAAATTCATCCTTACATATCTGGTGTATGTTGCCCAGTGGCGTGGCTTCTCTGTAGACAGTCAGTGCAATCATGTACAGGCTTTTATTTTAAAAATCAGTATTTTGCTTAGTAAACGTCACTGTTGTTTTGGAGACCCTTTCAGCAGCAAGTGCATGCAGGGTCTTCAGATATGAATATGAATGACATATCTACAGTGGCTGCTGATGTTTCTGCCACTGTTCATGAGTTAAATAAAGGGCCTAATCTATACCTTAGTGTTTTGGGAAATTACTAAGGAACTGCTCTTGGTCAAGTCGTTAATTAAAGTTTTAAATTCTTATATATTACAGAATTTCACAAACTTGTTTGGACAGCCACTAGTCTGCTTGCTTTCTCCTACGACATACCCAAAAGCTTTACAAGGTATGTTCTCTCAGTGCCTCTTACACCTGTAGGTTGCAAATGAACAGTATCTGCATTTTGAATAACACTGATCTTTGTTTTTCCCTCCCATATGGTTACATGTGGATTTGTGGTGTCAGTGTGGCAGGTGTCAATCTGACCTATAACCAGAAACCTTGCCAACATCTAGGCTTCCTTAATGTGTTAGGCCTTGATAATTCCTCCCTGAGAAAGCGGTGGTTTGGCTGCTTGCTGTTGGAGAGCTCATGATTTATGAACTCTGGTTTTGACTTGCAGGTGATTGTTTTGATTTGCTTGTTGTATCCATGCAGCATGATTTTCTGTACCTTTGATTACAGATTTCAGGTACCTTTAAGACTGTAGGATTGCTGGTCTGGGAAACTTCTCAGCCTGTGCCTCAGAGTTAGGATAATCTATCTGGCACAACTTCAAGGGTTTCCCTTTCTCCCCCATTTTTACTTTTGTAGTACTTTTTAAATAAAAGAACCTCTGCTAAGTCTGCCAGAGAGACCAGTTAGCAGTTGGGTCATTTCTGCGATGGCTGAGAATTGAGCAGACCCTTTGCCCCTAGTGATTTGTCATTTAGTAGGTAAAATGTTAAGCAAACCTGAACACTGTTTTAGCAGTACTTGTCACTGTTTCACTATCTCCCTAACTGTGAATAGTGCTGGTGTCTCTCTGTGGGAGATGGCATTTTACTGCTACTTCCCAGCCAGAAGTCCTGTCTGCTGACATAGTTTGACACAGGAAGTGATGGTCAGCATTTGAATGCCTGAGAGAAGCTGGAGACTTTCACCGTTGTTTTAAGGTAAGTTCTACTGTTTAACAGGAAAAAACATGTAGAAATACTAAGTTCATGTGTGCAAAAGCCAAATTACTAAGGGATAGAACTTACCTTCAAACAACGGTCAAATCTCCTGCTTTGAGGATTTTGCATCCTGTTTCTTATTATTCTGGAGGAGTGTGACCTCTTCCAGGTACTGGAGAGCTTTTTGTCATCATTCTGTCCTATGATGATACAGCTTTGCTTAAAATCACATGGTCAAGGCCAGGTGTTGTGGCACATGCCTGTGATGCCAGTGACTCAGGAGCGTGAGGCAGGAGGATCACAAGTTCAAGTCAGCCTGAGCCCTATCTCAAAATAAACTGAGCAAGTAAATGAAAGGTTGTGTGTGTGTGTGTGTGTGTGTGTGTGTGTGTGTGTGTGTGTTTGCGTAGTTGTAGCTTAGTGGTACCGTGCCTACCTAGCATAGCATGCAAGAAGCCTTGGGTTTGATCCCCAGTACCACAAAAAATCAAATAAATAAATAAAAGTACATGGTCAGGATTGGGGATGTATCTCAGTGGTAGAATGCTTGCCTAGCATGTGTCGGGCTCTGGGTTCAATCCCAGTTCCGCAAAAACAAAATTACAAAACAAAGTTACATGTCGAAGGGGTTAATACCGACATTTTATCTGAAAGACTTCATTGTGTAGAGGAGAAAACGCAGACTTTGGATGTAGACTGAATCTGAATCGCAGTTACCTTGGGAAGTTATTCAGTGCCTCAGTAACTTCATCTTTCAAGTGGAAATAACAGTAGTACTTAGAATAATACGAGGTACATAGAAAATACTCTGTGTGTGCTACAATTCTCATTAGTATGCTTAGGTGTGATACATGTCCTTAATACTAGTACCCTGACTTTGTGCTGTAAAGCTTAGACCTCGGAAACATGAAATAAAATGAATCAATTACATAGATTCAAAATTCTGTGTGACAGACATTTAGGATTTATCCAGTAGCAGCATTGCTACTCACCCCTGCAAAGGGGATGTTGCCCTCATCTGGGCGCAAAGCTAACAGATAGGTAAGTAATTAGAATGCCAGAGAAGATTCCTGCACTGTCAGTGGCCAAGGCTTACCTTGTTCATTCAGCATAGTTACTCAGCATGTGTTTATCAGACTTTGGGCTCTGGGGATAGCACTCTGACCTGGTACAGCAGTGATGATTCTCATAGAGCCATGGTCTAGGAGGTAGAGACCCTAACAGGAAGTGCTTAAGGCACAGGAACACCTGCAGGAAACCGCTAACCAGCACCTGAGGGTGAAGCAAGGGGATTGGTGGTATCTAGAAAGTGGGACATCAAAGACACACAGTATTATATGGGGGTGGGATGTGACTGACCAGAACCATGCTGTGGTCCTGAGCTGAGAGAGCTCACAGAACACTAGAATTAACTGCAGTTTGGGACTGTGCGAGTGAATGAGTAAAAAACCTCTTAAAATTTGTTCAGTAATTTAAGTGGAAGACAATGGGTACTGACAGAAGATTTTAAAGGAAGAGTGTAAGAGCATTCAGTCAGCCCATGGTGGATGTGTTGGAGAGGGGACTGATGGGATTGGGGAGCTGGTGGTGGCCAGAGCTGAGGCAGAGATTTCTGAGCCCAACAGACCCGCAGAACTGTGCTGGACTGGTGTGGGAAGAAGGATCAGGCAGGAGGAATGGACTGTAGGTCTGTAGCTCAGTGCTGGTAGTCTAGAGGAGAAGTGCATTTGTGGAGAACTGAAAGGGGAGGATTCTCTGAAAATTGTTCACATGCTGAGTTTGTGATGTCACTAAAAGTTTGAACATGGGAGACTAGAGCAACACTGTCCCATCAAAATGTAGAACAGTTACACATTTCATTAAAAGTCTGGTACCCACATTTTAAAAAACAAAAAGAAGCAGGTAAAATAAGTGTTAACTGTGTCTTTTTGTACTAAGACTGAAATGTGCTGTGTATTTGTGGTGGGTCTCAATTTGGAGCAGTCCCATTTTAAGTGTCTACCAGCTACCACAGGACAGCATGGTGCTAGAGCTAAGGAATTCATGCTGGGCCACATGCAGAGACTATGAATCAGTAGGCACATAAAATGTAACTTAAAATATTGGCAGTTGGTGTGATCTGCAGTGTGGGGGGCCTGAGCAAAAGACTGTTGATATTTAAGGGTTAGTCAAAGAAAGTGCAACTAACAAAGGAGAATGAAAATGGCTGGCAATACCTGTACTTACCTAGGAATTCTATCTTGGACGGTCCATCAGAATAATCTGTCTTGCCGGGCATGGTGGCACTCCCCTATAATCCCAGCAACTCAGGAGACTGAGGCAAGAGGATCTCAGGTTCGAGGTTAGCCTCAGCATCTTAGTGAGGTCCTAAACAATTTGGTGAGACTCTGTTTTAAGATAAAAAGAGCTGGAGATGTGCTTCAGTAGTTAAGTGCCCCTAGGTTCAATCTCTGATACCAAAAAAAAAAAAAAAAAAACAAAAAAAAAACTTGTCCAAATTTGTTAGTTGGGGTTAAAAAAAGGAAGGTGCTAGAGCAGTGGTTCAACAATTGGAGTGTTTGCCTGGCAAGTATGAGGACCCAGGTTCAAACTCCAAAACAAAGGCCAAATGAAAAACTACATAAAATTGATTCTTAAGAAGAAAAACAGGGGTTGGGGATTTAGCCCAGTGGCAGAGCGCTTGCTGAGCATGCGCAAGGCCCCGAGTTCGGTCCTCAGCCCTGGGGAAAAAGAAAAGAAAAACAAATAGTAAGGAATATATTTGTTTACTGGGCTCTACTTTAAGTTTGTCCAGCACAAGGCAACATGCCTAGAGTGTGTTCTGTAGATTCATGCAGAATCTGCATTGTTAAATTACGTCTTAATGATGGAGCTTTGATTTTATACATTATCAGCATGTTAAAATGTTCCTCATCTGTGTGTCTTACCTTCTGCAGAACTGTTGTCTATATATGTAACATGTTTGTTATTACAGATCAATCTCAACGAGGTAGCCTCTTCACTCTCTTTTTGAACAATCCTCTAATGGCCTTCCTGTTTATCTCTGGATTGTCAAGCATGCGTAGAGGCCTGTGGGAAAAGTGTCAAGAATATCTTCGAAAAATCAACCGTGATATTGCCCAGCTACTGACACATTCGCGTTCAATAGGTACCCTACTAATGTAACTGCACACTTAGCAGAATGTTCTCTACTGGCTTAAAATGCTACCCGTTTTAAATTGTTGGAACTTTTAAAGGTATTTGTGCCAGGCAGGAAAGTCAAGAAGCTTTCCTGAAGTTTCTTCCCCTTCGAAATGTACTTGTCACATAAGTCTCCTTTTACTGTCACCTTTTCCTCTTTGCAGATCAGGCATTTCTCCAGTTTTTTGGAGATGAATTTCTTCGGTTACTTCTCACAAGATTTATCTTTTGTTCAGCCACCATGAGGATGCACAAGATTTTTCGGGTAGGCAAAGAATATTGTTACTCTAACATTTTCACCAATTTTACTATTTACCAAACTTACCATTTTAGTTATTTAAGATTCATGTATTAGAGCTGGAGCGGTGGCTCAGCAGTTGGAGCACTTGCCTGGCATGTGTGAAGACCCGGGTTCAAACCCCAGCACCACATACACAACTAAGTGTTGAAAACAAAGGCCAGATGAAAAAATAAATAAAATTGATTCTCTTGCTCTCTCTTAAAAAAAAAATAATAATATATTATATTTTGCTTGTATTAAAGTTTAAACAGATCCAAAATAATCTTTAGAAATGAATATGTAAAGTATAAAGACTAATAATATCAAGGCACGTCTGAGTGCTTACGATTCTTGAGAATATTTTCATTACCTTTGAGACCCCCGGTAGGTGCTCCCTGATCCTAGCCCCTTTGTGAATGCAACTATCATCATGAATTTATGATTTTCTTTGCTTTGCTTAGCTATTTTGTCATATGTATTTGTGTTTTGTTTTGCTTTGTTTTGTTTTTATAGTACTAGGGATTGAACTCAGGGGTGCTCTACCATTGTAAATCCCCAGGCCATTTTTTATTTTATATTTTGATACAGAGTCTGGCTAAGTTGCCCAGGCTACCTTGAACTTGTAGTCTTTCTACATTAGCCTTCCAAGTACCTGGAATTTAGAAGTGTACACCCCAATGCCCAAATTATGTTTATATTTCTGCAAAACATATTAATGGATACATATTGCCTTTTTTCATTCAGTTATATTCTTTTTTTTAATATTCTTTTTTTTTTTAAACCAGAGATGATTGAACCCAAGGGTGTTTAATCACTGAGCAACATCCACAGCCCTTTTTTCTTTTTGTTTTTGAGACAGTGCCTTGCTAAGTTCCTTAGGTCCTCACTAAGTTGCTGAGGCTGGCTTTGAACTTGTGATCCTCCTGCCTTAGCCTCCCAAGCTTCTCAGATTCTGCACCACTACCCTTGGCCATTCAATTTTATTTATACACACATACATTTTTTTTTTTTTTAAGGGAGAAGGACAGTGGGAAAGAGAGAGAGAGACAGAAAGAATCAATTTTTATTGAGTTTTTCACATGGCTTTCATTGCTCTGACACCTAGTTGCATGGGTGGATGCTGGGGTTTGAACCTGTGTGGTTGCGCATGCCAGGCAAGCACCATAACCACCAGGCTACCGCTCCAGCCCCCATATTTTTTTTTTTTTTTAAAGAGAGAGGAACACTGAGAGAGAAAGAGAATCAGTTTCATTTAGTTTTTCATGTGGCTTTCATTGCTCCGACACTTTGTTTTTATACATGGTGCTGGGGTTTGAACCTGCATCCTCTTGCATGCCAGCCAAGCACCATAACTGCCAAGCCACTGCTCCAGTCCCTCAGTTATATTCTTGAGATTGAGCCATATTGATGACTATAGCTTTCTTTCATTTGTTTTGACTGTACAGTATGAGACATTATTTGACCATATATCATCAATTACTTATCCATTCTACTGATAATGGATATGTCGATTGTTTTCAGATTATTATATAAACAATGCCACTGTGAAATTCTTATGTTTCCTGGTGCACATATGTAAGATTTTCTCTGGAGAATAAACCTAAGGGCAGCATTGCAAAGTCAGAGGATGTAAGCAGATTTGCCTTCAAACCATTTTCCAAAGTGGGTCCCTGTGCACACTTACGCTAGCGTGTGAGAGTTGCTGATATCTAAGTCTTCTTGCCAGCATTTGTTGAACTCTTGCTTTACATTTTATGTGACTCTGTTGGGTATAGAGTAGTAAGTCGTTGTGGTTAAGTTTTTATCTCCAGGGCTACTGCTGAGGTTGAGCAGCTTCTCCTAAGTGTTATTCTGTGTTCCTTTTTGTGACAAGTATCCTCAAGTATTTTGCTTGACATGATAGTTCATTTTTCTTTATGTTTTTGTGCATTTTCATACCTATACCATGTTGTTCATTGAGGTTTTTAAAATGTTAACCAGCCAGGTGGGGTGACATACCCCCACAATCCCAGCAACTCAGAAGGCTGAGACACGAGGATTATGGGTTCGAGGCCAGCCTCAGCAACTTAGCAAGACCATGTCTCAAAATAAAAAATAGCATGGGCTGAAGATATAACTCAGTGGTGAAATGTCCCTAGGTTAGATCCCCATTACTAAATAAATAAATAGAAAGAAAGAAAGAAAGTTAGTTGACCGTTATGTTTTCACTTCCACAAGTAACATTCGGTTCCTTTCTTTCTTTCTTCCCCTCCCCACCAGTATTAGGGATTTCACCCAGGGTACTTTACGACTGAGACCTATCCCCAGCCCTTTTTATTTTTAACTTTGAGACAGGGTCTTACCAAGTTGTATAGGCTGGTGATCCTCCTGCCTCAGCCTCTTGAGTCACTGGGATTACAGGCTTGTGCTACCATTTGGTTTCTTTTTCCAAATATTGTTTGATATTTTAAAAAGTCTTATGCAACTTTTAGCTTCACAATACTTTTTTCCATTTTATTGCAATAATTTTAAAATATATGAGAATTGTTCAGTGAATACTCATATGGTAACCCCTAGGATCTGCAGTTATTATAGTGCATTTGCTTTCTGTTCAGTAGTACATCCTTTTTCATGCATTGTTAAGTGAATTCTGGACATTGATAGACATCCCATAAATGCTTCCTCATGTCTATACATTACATTTTTAATTGGAAGTTTATATACAGTAAAATGCATAATACTATGAATTATGCCATTGGGTGAGTTTTGAGGAAGGACATACACCTGGGTAACACAGCATAGCATCATTCCAGAAAATTCCCTTCCTCCCCTTTCTGGTCTGTTCACAACCACTGTTACTTACACGTTCTCCTGTTAATGAACACACGGCCAGTTTTAAATTGTTGACCGTTATAAATAAAGCTTCTTTTCAATATAAATAAAAAAGCTCCTATGTGTCTTTGTACAGATGTGTGTTTTGACCATGTTTCTTTGGTCATAGGATTGGCACGTGTTTAATTTTTTAAGCGGCTGCCAGACCTTTCCTTTAAGTGGTGAACCATTTTACCCTCCTCCAACAGCGCATGGAAGTTCTATACCCTTGGCAACATTTGGTGTTCCAGACTTCACTTTTGGCCGTGCTGCTGGGGACGAGGGGATAGCTCGACATAGTTAGCATTTCCCTAGTTGGTGTCGACATGGAACATCACTCTTGACTTGAAGAATCTCAACAAAATAAATTTTTTCATTTGTAGTTTCTGTATTAACGAGGAATTCTTTGTCTGTCTAAAGGTTACAAAGATCTTTCTCCTGCGTTTTCTTCTAGGCGTCTCATAGTTTTAGCTTATACATTTAGGTCTGTAGTTTACTTTTTAATTTTTGCTTCCAGTGTGAGGTAAGGGTTAAAGTTTATTTATTTGCTTATTTTTTTGTGGTACTGGGGATTGTACCCAGGGACACTCTACCCCTGAACTGCATCCCCAGCCTTTTTTTTTTTTTTTTTAAGAGAGAAGGACAGTATGAGAGAGAGAATCAATTTTATTGAGTTTTTCACATGGCTTTCATTGCTCTGACAGTTGTGTATGTGGGTGCTGGGGTTTGAACCCGTGTACTTGCATATGCTGGGCAAGCGCCATAACCACTGAGCCACCGTTCCAGCCCCCATCACCAGCCTTTTTAATTTAGTTTTTATTTTGAGATAGGGTCTCGCCAAATTTCTGAGGGTGGTCTTGAACTTGCAGCCCTCCTGCCTCGGCGTCCTTATTTGCTGGGATTATAAACATGTGCCACCACGCCCAGTTTCAAGTTTGATTTTTGTGGATATGCAGATGTTCTAGTACCATTTGTTGAAAAGACTGTGTTCGCATACAGTGTGGTTGCTAACACAGTGCACTGCACCTGCTCCCTCCCACCATCTGCAGTGCTGTTGCAGCTCTGCCTTTATATGTAGCATACACAATAAAGTCCTGTGACTGTCACAGCATTTAACAGACATGATCTCTTTTTAGAAATTTTCAGTGAGGAAGAAAATTTTATACCTATAGACCATTTCTAACACTCTATATTTCCATATATAGATTAGGTTTCCATCTGGTATCATTTTTCTTTAACATCAAATTTCCTTTGTTTCTCATAGTACAAACGTAGTGGTAATGAATTCTCTCATTGCTTGTTTATCTGAAATAGTCTATCTTATTCTGATATTTTTCAACTGTGGGTTATTTAGAAATGTGTTGTTTCATATACAATATTTGTGAATGTTCGGGATTCTTTTTCGTATTGATTTCTAATTTAATTCCTGTGTGGTCAGAGCATCTCTGCCATTTGAATCCTTTTAAATTTCATCAAGACTTGTTTAATCCAGTACGTATTCTATCACCATGAATGTTCTGCAGGGGTTTGAAATGATTATATAAGCTATTGCTTTTGGATGAAGTGTTCTATAAATATGTTAGATCACCTTGGTTTATAAAGTTGTTCAATTATATTCGTTCTGATTTCATGTCTACTTGTATAAGAATTATTGTAATGTGTGATATGTCTTTTCATCCTTCTCTGGCTGCTTTTAAGATTCTGTCCATGGTTTCTTCTCATGTGATCAGGATGAACTCAATGTTGTTTTCTTTGTTCTCATTGTTGTTTCCCTGCTTGGAGTTCATCAAGCATCTTGGGGATCTCTGGCTTATAACTTAAAAGGGCTTTTTAAATATTTTTTGATCATGACCTGTTCAATTTTTTTTCTTCCCTCCTTTTCTCCATTCTTTCTGGGACATCAATTACATGTATGTTAGACAACTTAACATTGTTCCGCAGATCACTAACATATCCCTTCCACTCCCTGTTCTTCCCTTCTGGACCAACCCAAGTCTTTTTTATGTGTGATTCACTGTGGATAGTTTCTTTGCTGTATCTCTAAGATCTCTGATCATGGGCTGAAGAGGTGACAGCGGTAGATTGCTTACCTGGAATGAGTGAGGTCCCAGGTTCTATCCCCAGAACCACATATACAAATAAATAAAGGAAAAACAAAAGTCAGATGAAAAAAAATTTTTAAAAATCTTTGATCTGTCTTTTGCAGTGTCAAATCTTTTAACCCTCTCCAGATCGTTTTTCATTTCAGACGTTACATCTCTAGAAGTTGTGGTTGATACTTCTTTTATTAAGAGAGGGAGGAAAGAGAGAATCAATTTTACTTATTTTTCCATCTGGCCTTTGTTTCTCCAACACTTAGTTGTGTATATGGTGCTAGGGTTTGAACCTGGGTCCTTGAAAGGCACTTAACCATTGAGCAACATCCTAATCCATTTTATTTTATTTTGTTTTATTTTATTTTATTTTTTTAATAAAGAGAGAGGGAGAGTGAGAGAGACAGAGAAAGAGAGAAAGAACTTTATTTAGTTTTTCACATGGCCTTAGTTGCTCCAACACTTAGTTGTTGTACGTGGTGCTGGGGTTTGAACCCAGGTCCTCGTGCTTGCCAGGCAAGTGCCGAAACCGCTGAGCCACCACTCCAGCCCCTCCATTTTATTTTTTATTTTGAGACAGGATCTTGCTAAGTTGCTGAAACTGAACTTGAACTTGGTATCCTCCCACCTCTTCCTCCCATGTCACCAGAATTATAGGCATAAACTATCACACCTGGCTTAACATTGTGAGTTTTATGATGTTCAATTTTGGATTTTTTGGGTTGAACAAGCCAGACATGGTGTAATGCCAGCAACTCGGGAGGCTGAGGTGGGACGATTGCTAGTTCAAGGCCAGCCTCAGCAACTTAGCAAGGTCCTAAGCAACATACTGAGACCTCACCTCCAAACAATTAAAAAAAAAAAAAAAAAAGGTAGGTGGTGAGGATGTTGCTCAGTGGTTAGGGGCCCTTGGGTTCAATGCTTGATTCCTAAATAAATAAATAAGTAGTGCTGGACTTAGTTCTAGCAGGAATTATTTTAGTTACAAGTCTTTTTCATCTTCCACAGCTCTCTTAAGCTTTTAGGGGTAGATTCAGACTTATTTACACCTAAGAGCCATCATTCTTTTGGGGTCTCTCTATATGTCAGCACATATTCTGTGCTCAGAATCTTTAATCAACTCAAACATCATCCAGTTCTGTGGGAGCTGAGAGAATTGTTCAGCTTACTGTTCTTCAGTAGTTTTGATTTTGTTCTGTTTTTAAAGTTTTGAAACATTACATTTTTCTTATTCTTCATATTATTTGGTATAGTAAAATAATTTTGTCTTTTTTTATGTTATGATGAATCCTACAAGCAGAGAGGGAAGTGACATTTTGAATGTGTGAACTATCATGCGAGATACATGGAAACGTAGTAACTTTTCTGTAGGAACCTACAAATGTGTGGCAAAATTATGCTGTAGATTTACCAACTGAAGAAGAATTTTCAAACAAGCATTACCTGATTCTTGAAATGATTTATCTTTGCTTCCATGTCAAATTTTCCCATGGCAAGCTTTTTCACTTTTATTATTCCTTTTCTGCCTGCTCTTTCCCCCCTAGTTTTTCTTTGCCTTGTAAATATCTGCTTAACTCCTTTTTTCACTCTTTTCTTCAAAATCATAGAGATTTCATTTATTTTCGTTTCTTCAGAGTTTATTTTCATGAAGAGCACATCAGTGTTCACTTAACACTGACTCGATTCGTCATCTAGGATATAGCCCTGAAATTTTCAGATTCTGATTATGGGGCAGTTCTCATCTGTATTGCCCTATTATCTCAAATAACATATATTTAAAATCCTTAGAGGGGCTGGAGCGGTGGCTTGGTGGTTACAGCGCTTGCCTGGCATGCGTGAGTACTCGAGTTCAAACCCCAGCACCACGTACACAAGGAAACGTCTGAGGAATGAAAGCCACATGAAAAACTAAATAAAAAAATTACTTCTCTCTTTCTCACTGTCCCCTCTTTCTTTAAAAAAAAAATTTAAAAAACCCTTAGAGCTTTATACTATCCCCAAATTATATCCTCCTGTATTTCTCTTTTCTCTCAGTTTCTCCCAACTCTTGTCTCAAGTTATCCATTTCTGAAAACTTGATTTTTTTTGTAAGAGAGTGGCAGAGAGGGAGAGAAAGAATCATATTTTATTTAGTTTTTCACATGGTTTCATTGCTCTTACACTTTGTTGTGTACATGGCGCTGGGGTTTGAATGCTCGTCCTCGTGCCTGCCAGGCAAGTGCCGGAACCCCTGAGCCACCACTCCAGCCCCTGAAATCTTGTTTTTGTCATCTCCCTCTGCTGTAATGAATTACCGAGACCCATTAAAGCCACTCGACAGTATTTCTCTTGTTTTCTCCCATTTTGATTTCCACTGCATCAATTCATACTGAGCAGATATTTTGTTGAAATTCTACATGCTAGGATTTTCCCCTCAGCAAGAAGGAAATATAGTTTCCAAATGATGTAGAGTACAGTTCTTAGAAACTGCAGCCCCAACAAACATTTGTGGAATGTTTACTGAGGACTAAAGATATTGTTGAGCCATATGAAGCTGTAATTTTTAGAGGTCAATAGTCAAATGTTAGTAATTCAACATGGTCAGCAAATATATTTCTAGAAATAAGGATACCAATGTGAAGGAGAACAATAAATATTAAATTACTTTTTTAAATCAAAATTTTTTTTTCATTTGGCCTTTGTTTCTCTGACACTTAGTTGGGAATGTGCCAGGTAAGCGCTCTAACCACTGAGCAAGAGCTCCAGCCCCTGCTTCATAGTACTGTATCCATGTTGCATATAATTTTCTTTTAATGGATAAAAACAAAACTTTTCTCTTCTTTGCCTACCAGGAAACACGAAATTATCCAGAATCATATCCACAACTGCCGAGGGATGAAACGGTGGAGAATCCTCATCTGCAGAAGCACATTTTGGAATTGGCATCCATTCTGGATGTTCGAAATGTCTTCTTTGAAAATACTATAGATGACTATTAAAACAACACACTCATGTTGAACCGATTTTTCATTTTCCACAGATTTTAAATGGTGCAGTTTTTTAATGTGATGACAGACACATGGTGTGTTACTTAGTTTTTATTTTTTAATTTAGGACCACCATTTTAAAAGCAAACTGAAAATAAAATGTTCAGACTTTTAGGGTAACTGTTTTAAAATGCAATCTTTCAAGTCTTTTGAAAAATCAATTAATCTTGTAATTTTTATGTTTTGGTTTTGATGTATGGGTACTTACTCAAATAGTCACTATTCTCACCCTGATAAGAGTAAATCATTTATTTTTGTATAATGAGGAAAATCCAACTTCTGTACCTGGACCTTAAATGTCCATATTTGGAAAACATGTAATTATCCGTAATGATGAAACTGGCCAGCATGGACTACTAAAAATCAAGAAAAGATTCCTTCCAATAATATTTCTTTTCATTCCAAGTTAGTTGGTGTAAAAATATACGATACTCTGAAGCATTATCAAGACAATCCTTGTCTTGAAATCATTTAATTCTTTTAAATACTGTCAAAATTTCAGAAATGGTTCAAGAATGATTTGCATCCGAAAGCTGTATCTGTAACTGGGCCTTGAGATAATATTTCTTGGAATATGTGAGTACTGTGTTGTTAAATTTGTTTACATATTTTGTTTCCTTTGTAGTCTTTGACTGCTGGAAATGAAAAGGGAAATGGCTTTTCAACATTTCAGTCAAAAAGTCAGATTGTTGCTTTCATAATACAAGTCTCCAGTAGGAATTTTATTTAAATACTTAGTTTATGAGATCATGTTTAAAGACTGGCTGGCTGGGGATGTGTATCAGTGACAGTTTCTAATATTTTTGTCTAGTTCAAATATATGAGACTTCAAAATCAGAGATACTATAAATGTTGGTTGAGGGTAACTGAGTGTTATGAAAACTAAATTATAAGTTGAGTTTGCATTGAAAATTTGGATATGAGATTTGTTTAAACTCCTTGTATTTAGTTGTTTTATATTCATGCACAAGTTTTTTTCTTTTAAATAGGACTCAATGTATAATGTAAAGATTGTTTGTGTTTTTTTCCCTTTTATCCCTCTTAATTTTGACAGTACTAGCTATGACGATTTTTTCCTCCTCCTTTGATTGTATAAGTTCAGAAATCTCTGAATCAAAAGGCCTTCTGCCTAATGTTCGGTATGGGTTCACATTCTACCTCTGGCTGTCCCAGGGGAAAAGAGGTGATTGCTTTTAGTACCTCTTTCCTTTGTCCCTAGGGAAATCTTACTGTAATATTTTTAACATGGTTTTCATTTTTGGCAAATAGTTTGGGACTAAGTTATCACCATACCTGTTCGAATTTGGTGAATTTTTTCATCCAAAGTTTTAAAGTTATTATTCTTGGGTTTAGGGACTTTAGGGTATTTTGTTTACTTTTCAAATCTTTTCAAATATTACTATTATTTTTGTTCTTTCAAATCATATTTCAGAATGTTTGAAAAAAGTTACCCTAGAAAGATTTCTTTTGCTAGGGGATTGTTTTCATTTTCAGGGGGACGGCTTTCCTTTTGTTTTAATACCTTAATAAATGTCACCGATGTCTTTTTTTTTTGTACCAGGGTTTGAACCCAGGGGCACTTGAGCTACTTTCCCAGCATTCCCAGCCCTTCTAACAGTTTTGTTTTTTTTTTTGAGACAGGGTCTTGCTAAGTTGCTGAGGCTGACTTTGAACTTGTGATCCTTCTGCCTCAGCCTCCCAAGCCACATCATAGATTTCTTTTCATAACAGTGTTTACCTGTACCACAGTAGTAGACTGTCATTAATTGACTGGCCTCTTGTTCTAGTTCCCCTGAACTTCTGTACCAGTTGTGTTCCTACCAATATACACTTTACTGGTTCTCTAATACCTAAAATAATATTCATTGTCCAGAGCTGTATCCTCACCTGCTAACCATAAGGAACACTGGTCTGAGAGCCAGGAGACCTGAGTTCTGATCCTTAGCTTTCTGAGTAATCAGCATTGCGCCCTTCGACAAGTGTGTGCATGTCTCTTCCTTTCAGCACTCTCCCGTGTGCAGTGGAAGGGGTGACCCAAATCTTTTTAAGCTCTGTGATTTTTTAATTTGGATTCCAAAAATACTGATTTCCCCATCTTTGCTACCAGAGAAGGTAATTTCTATGTTTTTAGCACCCAGAGCATTCTTTTCTAGATCATATTTACTGAGACTCTGTTCAAGAAAATATCTGGATTTCAGTTGGCTGTTTTAGAGACCAGTTCAGAAAAAGACTGTCTTGAAGATTAGTTGTCATGATTAGAAACAAGTCATTCTTAGAAACCACAATGAGGATTGTATAACAAGACCCTTTGACCTACTAGTAGTGTAATTCTTTACTGGTAGGCAGATACCTAAAGTGGGCTGAAGTGATCTTGAATCTCAAAGACAGCAAACCTGTCTTAGAAAATCCTATGAAGGCATGAATGAAATTTATAATTTGATTCATGCCTTCATATTAATTGTGTATTACACAACCACTATATATTCAAGGTTTTCTTCTGGGACCTGGAGAAACAAAATAGAAATAAAAACTGTTGTCTTCATGAAGCTCACATTCTCAAAGAAGAGGTCAGGCAATAAACATTAAGTGTTGAGATTTACGTGGCCAGGTAATAAGTAAGATGAAGAAACTGTAGAGCATGGGAAGGGAAATCATTTGGGTTTTTTGTGTTTTGAGATTTATTTTATTTTATTTTTTAAGAGAGAAAGGGACAGTGAGAGAGAGAGGGAGAGAATCAACTTTATTTAGTTCTTCATGTGGCTTTCATTGCTCTGACTGACACTCCATTGCATACATAGCACTGGGGAGCAAACCCACATCCTCGCACATGCCTGGCAAGCACCACGACTGCTGAGCCACCACTCCAGCTATTTTTGGGGTTTTTTTGAGAGGAAATCAGTGTTTAAAAGAGATCAGAGTAAGCCTCATTTGGGAAGATCACATTTGCACAAACACTTCATATTTCTTTGACTTTACTTTTTATTACAAAGTTTTACACAAAGAAAAAGTAATGACCCCTTCTTGTGCCCTCTACCCAGTTTCACATTTTCAAGCTTTTTTTTTTTTTTTTTTTAAAGAGAGAGGGACAGTGAGAGAGACAGAGAAAGAGAGAAACACCTTTATTTAGTTTTTCACATGGCCTTAGTTGCTCCAACACTCAGTTGCGTACTTGGTGCTGGGGTTTGAACCCGGGTCCTCGTGCTTGCCAGGCAAGCGCCGAAACCACTGAGCCACCGCTCCAGCCCCATTTTCAAGCTTTAATCAAGGAAGAAAGAATGTAAAAGAACAGTCACCTAGTGGGCTCAGTGTGACAATGATAAATGGATTTTGTTTTAATTTCTTACCATCCATCTTTATAAAAATTTAAGCCTTATTTTAGAATTCATAAAAATTTAAATATTGGAAGTAAGAACAGAGCAAAGCAATGGGATACAGCTTGCTTTCAAATTGCACAAACTCCCTGGAGATTCTGATACAGTCTAGTTTCTCTTATGAATCACTATTAACAAATTAGCTTAAAATTGCAGTCAATTATAAACAAACAAAATGAAGCACAATGGAATTTTTCTTTATATTTCTTTCTTTTAATTTTTTTTTTGAGGTACTGGGGATTTAACCCAGGGGTGTTCTTTAACCACTGAGCTACATCCCACCACCACCACCCTCATTTTTTTGAGACAGGGTCTCACCACGTTGCTTAGGGCCTTGCTAAGTTGATGAAATTGGCCTTGAACTTGGATTCTCCATGTCGTGGCCTCCTGAACCTCTGGGATCACAGGCATGCACCACTGCACCTGGTTTCTTTATCTGTATATTTCTGAAGTCGATAAAGCAACCACCTTCCCTGTTTTAGAGAAAAAGAAAGCTGAGATCCAGAAATCTGTCTAATCAATCATAATGACAGAAGTAGAACTAAAGCTCAGGTCTCCTTATCTCAGCTCAGTGTTCCCAGTAGCTTAGACTTTTCTATAATGAACAAGAAAGAAATTATTAGAGATTTATATTTTGGCACAAAAGGTTATGTTACTTCATTTTTATTGTATCAGATATTGAAACCAATGAATTAGTCCACCCAAATTTTTGTTTATTAATTATAAAAATCATCTATTTTATATTTGATTTTGTCCAGGGTGTGTAGTATTTGTATGTATGTGTTTTCCTCCTAGAAAGTGGTGCTCTCAAAATCTCTCAAAGCACAGAATTTATTGTGATCTTTGTATTTTTACCAAGCTAAACCATTTTGAGATTATAGAATCAAAGTGCAATCCAATTGTGCTTGAAGTTTTCCCGATACAAAATCTGGGTTTTGTTTCCCCTCCCATTTGTGGCCATTGCCATTTATTTTCTTTGTGCAATAGAATTCCCTGAAATAAATTACTTGGACATTGTACTGAATTTAGTTGAAGTAAAGGGGAAAGTGACACATCAGATTTGTGTATCAATTTAGAGCTTTCTTTACATTCTTCTAGTTTAGTCTCTGACCTATGTGATTTAGCAACTTCTGTCTCTGAGGAGGGGTTGGACCCAGTTGAAAACTCTTGTGCTCAGTTCTCCATGGAGACTTGTAATCAGCCTGATATATCCAGGGAACATTCTGGACTGGAAATACTGTAAGGTGCCAAGATCTGCAAACTTGGCCACTGCCAGTAATTCAGAATCACCCTCCCACCCTATGTGGGTAAAAGATTTGATATGAATATGAATGCTTTTAGTCTCCCAGTAGTGTTTTGGGTGTTTATGTTTCTTTGTGTTTATTTGGAAAATATAGAGCATTTATGTTGAGGGCTCTTTTTTGACCTTATTTATTTGAAATTCTTATTTTTTATGGCATGTGTATATTTTTGTGATGCTAAATGCAATCTCTGTATACTTCTTGTACATACATGTACATAGCTGTAAATATATTGGTATGCAATTATGTAGTATGTGTATATTATATACCCATACCCATTGTGGGCTGAATTTATTTAAGTTCTGTGAGGACATCCTGGTGGCATTGTCATGCTGCTGTAATTAGGTTGTGGCTGGATCTCATTCACAAGCCTCTATTTTGAGGGGCTTGTGTTGGGATAAAATGGGTTCATTTGGAGTAGAAATTAGGGTATGAAGATCTTAACAGAAAGCTGCACATTCTTAGCTTTAAAATCATCTGCAGACTTCCATTTATTGATGATTAATTAATGATACAAACCTAAAAATCATACATGTGAATTGAGACATCAGCAGGTTCCTAAACTATATTAGTCCTTTATTTTCTTGACCCATATTTGATCATTAATACTGAATAGCAAACTGTTTTATGTTGGGACTTAATCTAGGGGCTATGAAAAAAATTACTTTGATCATGTTTTAAAATAGATAGGAAAATATCCTTTAAGTGAGAAAAATAGGTTACTACTTGTCATTTCAATACATGATATTAAATTTTAATTTTGAAATGTTTTTCATCAAAATGCCTCATTTTACATGTGTCTCTGTGAGGCAGGAAAAGGGGCATTGGCTAAGGAGGGCCTAACCTAGGTGGGGGAGGATTTAATGAGGAACAGGAGGTTGTTAATCTGTATATTTGCAGCAGCTGTGATAAGTTTAGTAGTGTCTTGGCGTTTCCAACTATAGATTTTTCTTATTGGAACTGCGTTTCAAAGATGAGTGCGCTCATCTAAGAAAATGCTTCCAGTGAATAGAAGGCCTCCAGTTGTATTGCTGAGTCTCCATGAGACCATTGTGTTCTGCAGTCTGACCAAGTAGTCACTCATGAAGCAGAGCTCTTAATGTTAGGTGCATGGTGTGCTATAAAAATCCAGGCCTCTAAACCTGTACTAAGGATGATGGGGGGTTGGGACACATGAGATTATAGAGAATAAGTGCAGTGCCAATTTGTGAATGTATGGGATATTGCAGAGGATCAGCGGTGGTTACTCCTGTCTTCAGTTGGTATGTTTATTTGCATGAATGAATGTAAGAGATGTTTAATATACACTTGAATGCGGTCATTGCAGAAATTACGTAGAGGTTATTTTTGCATGATAAAATACAACTGCAAAGCAACATTTTACCCCTTTCTTTAGAAGATTAAATGTATCTGATCCAATATTAAATTATTTAAAGGGAGAGATTAGTTCAGGGGTCAATTTTCCCACCCCTAAAATGTTAACATTTGCTTCCTCGTTGTATTTTTAATTAAACAGCCAACTATTCACAACACTTTTCATTTATAGTATTAAATTTAAAATGCAATAATTATAGCCTTTCTGAGAAATAGTGAAAATGCCCATAGAGTCTGATGTTTTGCTGTTTTAGTAACCAAATCACTCTTTTGCTGTTGGAAAGTAACAGAGCAGATGAAATGCTATTTAAAATTCATGGCATTGTCTTATGCTCCATGTGGACATTAATTTGTGGAGAATAGCAGCAAAAAAAAAAAAAAGTACTGTAAGTAAAACTGAAATTACAGCTGTGACCTCTGACCCTAACAGTTGTAAAGCCTGTAACTGCAGTTGAGTAAGACAGGAGTCGCTGAGAAACCCAGGCCCTTTCCCACATTCTGCACCCTTGCACATCGACTCTCTGTACCTAGTAGCTCTGCAACCTCCAATCTTTCCTGGGTGCTAGAACACCTTTACTTAAAAAAAAAAAAAGTGATCTTTCTCAAACTAGAATTTCAAGGCATAATATTATAATATGTCCCAACTTCACCAAGTTTTGAACACAGAGACTTATTTAAACATGTCTTACATTGAAAGGAAAATAACTGATAGGTGAATACTGTTGACAGGAAGGGTATTAGGATAATATAGTTGAAGATAAATGTATTAAATATAACTAAAAATTTGTTGGTGACAGAAATATTTTCTTTGAAATTCTGTAAATAGGAAATATTTTGTTAAGCTAAAGTTAGTATTTTTCACTTTTTTGGTTCAGTGTAATACTGACTGGAGAATTCCATTTTTACATAACATTGTCACCGACTGAAGCACCATTTCTTAATTTTTAAATATTTTTATTTCTTTTGTGGTTTGTTTTTTTTTTTTTTTTTTTTTCAAAGAGAGAGGGATAGTGAGAGAAAGGGAGCAGCAAATTTTTTTTAATTTAGTTTTTCAGGTGGCTTTCGTTGCTCCAAGACTTCGTTGTGTACGTAGTGCTGGGGATTGAACTCATGTACTCATGAGTGCCGGGCAAGCGTCGTAACCGCCAAGCCACCGCCAAGCCACTACTCCAGCGCTCTTTTGTGTTTTTAAAATTTATTTTTAAAAGTAGTTATCAGTGTGATTTTTTAAAACATTTGAATGGTAGATTCAGAGTTTTTAAATAAATTGTTTAATGTACATTACATTACACACTACAGATTCACTTAGTCAAGCCTGAATTTGGTCTTAGCAGAGACCGTAAAGTGGGAGTATTTTCCCGATTTTAGTGGACAATTCCAGTATCTATCCTGAGACAATCATCTTTTTAGGTATAATATTGTTCATGGTGACATGGGTAATTTCAGGTTTCAGATTTTTATTTTTCTCACAGGCATATGGAATGAGAAGAAATAGGGTTGATTATGATATCACCTTCAGAGTGAGGTTGGGAATTATGGCTCACCTTATGGACATGCAGTGAAAGGTATTCAGTTGTATGTATGTCACTAGTATTCATTTCTCATCTGTAATTTATGAATGTCCACTTGTCCCTGATTCAAAATTGAGATCATTAAGAAGATTTGTAATACTTCGTGTGTGTGTGTGTGTGTGTGTGTGTGTGTGTGTGGTACTGGGGGACTGAACCTCAAACTGTGATCCCACCTCAGCCTCCCGAGTTGCTGGGATTACAGACGTGTGCCACTGTGCCTAGCTAAAAACATTACATCATAAATTGAATCATAAATTTTCTTAAAACATCAGGTGATTATGAATAACCATTATAAAATCTGAAATTATATATAACAATCCTCAAGTAAATATTTCCAAACCACAGAGAAATAGCCACTGTATTCTTACAAAATCTTATTCCTACCTTCCTTTGCATGATACTGATTTTTTTCAAAATTTAAAGTATCCAGTGTGATATATTAGAAATCTGCAGGAAAAAATACTTAAAAATGTTGTAGTGCAATAAGAATTTTTATTACATTTCCTGAATAATAGTTTAACTTTCTCTTATTACATCATCCTTAAGGTTACCTTCTAATTGTTCTGTAATGTAATTTAGAACTTGATTTTATGACTTTTTTTTTTTCTTAAAGAGAGAAGCAATCTTTATTTAGTTTTTCATGTGACTTTCATTCCTCAGACACTTGTATATGTGGTGCTGGGGTTTGAACTTGCATCCTCACGCTTGCCAGGCAAGCACTGTAACCGCTGAGCCACCGCCACTCCAGCCCCAATTTTCATGACTTTTTATAGTTATCTGCGTGTATTCCTTTTGCCACATAGACTGTACCACTAGTTTTCCAACTTTTTATTTTTAATAAACCTTGCTATTCAACTATCAGAGTCTTATATTTTGCAGGATTCTTCCAGTTGAGATAGAAAGAACTTAGATAATAAGAAAGAGTGTCCTTACATTTTCTTAGTAGAGTTTATCAGTGAAGGAATTTGTCCAAATAGGGTATCTTCATTTGTGTAGCACTGGTATAAATAGGGCTTACATTAATTAATGAACCAGATTAAGCAGTTACATTTTTTTACTTTGCTGCAAAAATTATTATAATTTCAGGCCACTTTATTATTTTCTCTGAGAAGTTCTCATTGTAAGATTAAGATCCTTTTTCTTTATTCAAAGGTTCACTAAAAGTTAATTTAATCAAATAGGAGTGAAATAGTTTTTTTTTTATACAGGAAATAATGGTGAACCTATTGTCTACATTTGGAATATTAGACAGAAATGCATTTGTTTAAATTTTAGCAGAAATTACATTTGGAGGATATAAAATTACTTGATTTTCTAGTGGTGTGAAATACTTTTTAAAAATTGTGCTTGTCTGTAACAGAAATGTTATAGAATTGTTAACACTATAAGGATTAGAGTTATATCTATTAGCTCTCAAGAGATTGAAGCACAATAATTTTCATGTAACAAATTTTATCCAAGTGCTGCAAATCTGTCTTGCAAATAATGAAGCTATTCGGTTGCCTGTCTAGCGATTCACAGATGACTGTAATCCTTGAGACTAGTCTTGTTGTTCATTTGTATTAAAACTTGGGTATTGTAGGTTAATACACGAGAACAAAAATCCATCAGCTCAGCTGTTAGACAGCAAATTGTTTGAATTCATTAGTTTTTATGTGTATTATCAGTAGAATACATTTTGAAGGGGCTATTCACCAATGACTGGGGGAAAATTATATTGTCAGTATCATTTGACTTAAACACTTGTGGTGTTGTAAAGTCTTGTCTATTGGTGTTTCTAAATTGTTTAAGTCATACATTCTCTTAAAGATGTTTTTTGTTCATTTCTAGCAGCCTTTTTCTGCTTTGTGTATTACAGTTAATAGTTAATAGATTTTAGAAATTAAGAAGTTCTTGGAACATTTTATTTTTTTGTGTTCATCACTTTTGGCTCTTGTATGATGTGATTTGTCATAAAAGATAGCAAGCCTTTCACTACTTCACTAAATGAATTTCAGAGTAAACACTGTGATTCTGCAGAGCAGACTCCGTAGGCTTCCCTGTTTTTTCCTGTCATACAGTGCCT
This sequence comes from Aplodontia rufa, assembly GCA_004027875.1. Lineage (NCBI taxonomy): Eukaryota > Metazoa > Chordata > Mammalia > Rodentia > Aplodontiidae > Aplodontia > Aplodontia rufa. The sequence goes on from PVKS010022844.1 coordinate 25,990, forward strand.
GTCACCTTGAGGGCACTTAAATACTAGAGTATGGAAAGTTAAACATTGTTGTTTTGATGTTTATTAAATAACAAAATTACAGAATATTTGATTTTTGTTGTCAGTGTATTAAAGAAATTTTTGCATTGATAAATGTTCTCTAGGAATGTGACTACATTCATCAGGTGTGAACTCTTGTAAATGAATTTTGTATCTTGAATCCACGTATATATTAAGTGTATCATCAATATAAAAATAAACATTATTTGCTTAAAAGTTTTGGGTACTTCATTATTGTTGACTACTTAGGTGCTAAACTGTTAGGGTTTGTTTGCATCTTTCAGATGACTCCTCATACTTTTGCTTTGAACTATCTTAGGGTTGTGGATTTCATGCTTATTCTAGTTTGTAGATATCGTCTACTCCTGAATTTTATTTTTCCCGGGCCTGCACCTGGTGGTGAGAACTGGGGCAAGAGGAGGGAGAGGTTATGTTAAAAAAAAAAAAAAAATCTGGTGAATCCCCGCGCCAAACCCAGCAACTTGGGAGGCTGGCAGTAGGATGGCAGATTCCGACAGCCTCGACAGTTTAAAGAGGCTCTTAGCAATTTAGACCCATTTTTAAAAGGGGTGGGAGATGTGGCTCGTTCAGTCCCCTGTTCCAAAAATCATCAGTCAATCTGGAACTGACTGAGCCTTGCACTTGGCTACGCTATCTGCTCTGGGCTTTCCTCTTGTGAAGAGGCGGCCCACGGTGGACAGTGAAATATAATGGACTGCCACCGTCCAGACCGCAAATGACATGCAGCATCTGAGAGTGCATTACGTAACTCGGCAAAGGTGGTACACCCTGTGTGTGCTGGGTTGATACAAGACGTACGATCGACAGCATGTCGGAAACGCTGAGGTTTAACAAACTAGTCACAGTGCGCAAGGAGCCAGCTCTAGTTTCTGCGGGCACAGGTTTTCCAGATCACCTACTTGCCAGGCGGCCGCGTAGTGGGCAGCGGGGCCGGGATGCAGACTGGCGCTCGGCCCAACCGCGCGGCCTCGGCCAGGGGTTCCGTGCAGCAGAGCTAGGCGGGCCCAGTGCACCGACGGCGCGGGACTCGTCCCACTTCGCCCGCTCCGCCCACCCATTTAACGCCAAAGACGGAAGTCACGGTGACCCGCCAGAGCGACCCGGGCGACAGCTGCGGTCGGGAGGCCAGCTGACGTGGCGGGTACGCGCGAGGGAGCGCCGAGCGCACGGCACGCGCCCTCGCCCCGCTCCGGCCCACGGCCAGCGGCAGCCGCGCAGGGCGCATGCGCGCGGCGCCCCAACCCGGCGCTTCCGGCGCGCCAGAGGCGTGCGGTTCCGGGTCGCCGCTCGGCTCACCGGCCGAAGGTGGGGGCTGGTGATGCGGGCCTGAGCTCTCGAGAGGCCCCGGCGGCGGGGCTGTGCCGGCTGCCCGAAGAGCGGCAGGTGCGCGGGCCGGGGCTCCGGGGACGCGAGCAGGCCGCCTTTCCCCGGGTGGCCTCGGTCTATCCCCAGAACGGCCTGGACCAGGTTGCCCAGGACCCAAGGCGGGGGGCGGTCCCAGGTGCTGTGAGGGGCTGGGTGGAAGCGGAGGCGGGCTGCCCCGGCCTGGGAGTCTGGCGCCCTGCGCCACCTCGGAGGAGCCGGTCCTCCTGCCTGGCTGAGTCTCCCTGCTGGGGGAGACGTGGGACCCTTCCCTTTGACAGTCCAAGCAAGGGCGTGGCTTGAGGGAGTGGGATCCAAACTGCCTCGGCTGGTACCTCCTGGCGTCAGACCGGCCTGTCTTTGACTCAACTTTGCCCTCCTTTCGCTGGGCAACTGTCTTTGTACGAATGAAGCCCAGGGTCTGGCCAGGTAAACAGTATGTCAAAGTCGACTGAGAAATAAATGCTGGCCCGGGGAAACCTTAATCTCATTCAGGTTGCTTTGCCCAGGGTCCCCAAGGAGAAGTGAATTTAGGCATATGTCTACTGCGGTGAGCGATTCTGTTCTTTATAACTGTGAGTGAAGCTCTTAAGTAAATTACAATTCCTAAGGACCACTCCCCGACCCCATCCCCACACAACATTTTGGCCTTCCATTTGAAATATCCAACCCACTTTATCTTTGTCTTCATGCAGGACAGAATGCATCGACCTCCAGGCTGTTTTAAATCTAGTAGATAAGCCAGGTGAGTAAGTGGTTTACAGACATTTAAAGTGAAGTTTTTGAAGAATTTTAACAGACTTAATGGATGATCTGAAATGGTAAGAAGTCATTTGTAGATCTTACGGCACAGTTCAGATATACTCAATGAAACATGGAAAGTTAAGACTGAAACCAGAATGTTAGTGTTTTATACTCCATCGGAGGGAAATTTTGAACTTTGTGGTAAATATCATGTCAGGTACTTTGAAGAAAAGAAATTGTGATTTGAGGTAATTTTATCAAACTGAAAGAAAACTACATAGTATTTCCAGGAAAAATTAAAGACTATCTGATACCTGACATATGGTTATCTGCTTGTCTGCTTTTTTCTAGTTTTTTTTTTCTAGAAACAGACCATCCTGAAACATTAGTATATTACTAAATACTTAAAATTTTCCTTATGTTGACTTACATATGTTTGTGTCATCAATTTAAAGAGGAAAGCAAGAGCTAAACACTGGCTTGACTTACTGAGGGAAGAATTCAAAATCATTAATTCATGATTTTGTGATGTTAACCTGGGAGATTTTACTAAATGTGTCAAATATCACAGCCAACATGGTGTAATAAAAAAAAAAGTAGAGACTTGTGAGTCAGACTTCTGTTTTCAAATACCAGCCGTCATTTAGCCACACAGCATTTGGCAGGTTACTTCACATTACTTCACATTTTGGAGACCGGATTTCTTAATCTGCTTGTGAAACACCTGAGTGATTTTTAAATGTTTAGTAATTGTGTTCTACTAAGTATACATTTAAGTTATGAAACAATTTTGAAACCTGAAGCTTAACATGGCAACTCAGATGTGAAATCTTTCCTGTGTTTGACTTAGAGCTATATCTTTCATCTGATTTGTAGATACTGTGTTGCCATATGCCTTTGACCCACATTAATAATTGGGAATGCAGCTAGCTTGGATGACTGAAACGTTTTAGGAAGCTGTGTCTGAATCCTGGTTACTGAGAACTACTGTGGTAGTTTAAGAACTAGCCATCTGTACTGGATAGCCATCCAGCAAAAATGTTTGCAAAACTAAAGAAGAAAATTGCTGAAGAGACTGCTGTCACTCAGAGGCCAGGAGGTGCTACAAGGATCCCACGGTCAATGAGCAAGGAATCGGTGGCCTCTATGGGAGGTGACTCAGGAGATGACTTTGTAAGTATCTTCTCTTTGAATATTTGGTATGGTCTCAATTTTTTTTCTTTTTTTTGATACTGGGGATTGAACTCAGGGGTACTTTATCACAGCTACATCCACAGCCATTTTTATTTTTATTTTTATTTTGAGACAGGATCTTGCTAAGTTGCTAAGACTGGTCTCAAACTTGTAATCCATCCTGCCTTAGCCTCCTGAGTTGTTGGGATTATAGGTATGCACTACCACACCTAGCTTCAGTATATTTTAAAAATAATATTGTAATGAATCCTTCCAACATGTATAATTTTGGAGTTTATAGTGTTCAAGAACCTGTGTGTCTGATTCTGTACTTGAGTTACTTTTTTGTTAGTGTTTGATTTGTCAATATTGAGGTAGGTTTTTTTCCCTTATTTTTCAGTGAATCCCTATCCATATTCTGTATGTTTTCCTCTTGTACTACTTTTCTTCCTTCCTTCCTTTCTTTCTTTCAAGAGAGAGAGGGACAGTGAGAGTGAAAGAGAATCAATTTTATTTATTTTTTCATCTGGTCTTTGTTTCTCCAACACTTAGTTGTGTACATGGTGCTGGGGTTCAAACCTGAGTCTCATGCATGCCAGGCAAGAGCTCTAACCGCTGACCCACCGCTCCAGCCCTGTTGTGCTTTTTTTATATGTATAGTTTGTGCATCTTCTTTTTATGTTTCATTCTGTGAAAATGACTGGGCCTGTTTTCTCTGCAGGCACATATACTTTGTCATTGTTGCTTAACAAAGCCTGTAAATTATGGTATGGGATTAACCAGAGTACATTGTTTTATTGGGAAAGTTTATGAAAAGGTGACACTGATGAATACAGTGTGTCATATTTGTAAAGTACCTTTGTGTTTGATGAGATTTCAAAAGATGAGGATGCTGGGGCTGGAGCAGTGGTTCAGTGGTTACAGCACTTGCATGGCATGTGCAAGGACCCGAGTTTGAACCCCAGCACCATGTACACTATGAAGTGTCTGAGCAATGAAGGCCACATGAAAAATAAATAAAATTGATTCTCTCTTTCTCCCTCTCCCTCTCTCTCTCTCACTGTACCTCTCTCTCTTAAAAAAAAGAAAAAGATGAAGATGCTGCTATATTAGAGAAATGTATGCTTAAGGATTAAAATATATGTTTGGCATGATTCTATCCTTGTAAGTTAGATCACTTTAAAAAGGATTTTATAATGCTTGACGTTTATATGATAGATGAACAGATGTATATAATGTGCATGTAAAGTATAGAAGCAGGTCTGATTCCCCAGCACCACAAAAAAAAGGACAAAGCTTAATGTGTATATGAAGTAAAGGTAAATCTGTCACCATCCAACAAAATAGAACATTATCAATACCGTTGAAGCCACTTGTGTGCCACTCCCCATTTCCCTCTTCCTCCCCCTCCTGCAGGGAACCACTATCCTAAATTTTGTTTATCATATTAAAATATCTTAATATGCATATGTCTTCATAAACAGTTTTGTGTTCATGCGATGCTGGGAACTGAACCCAGGAGTGCTCTATCACTGAGTTATATCCTACCCCTTTTCTTTCTTCTTTTTCTGAGACAGAGTCTTGCTGAGTTGTCCAGGCTGGTCTTAAACTTTTGATTCTCCTGCCTCAGCCTCCCAAGTTGCTGTGATTGCAGGCATGCACCATGGTGTCCAGCTGTTTATTATTTAATACTGCTTATTTTTGAACTTTATAAAGATGGTATACCATAGTCTTCTTGGACTTACTTTTTCTTTTTAACTAAACATGTTTCCAGAATGCATCTGTGTGGCATGAAGCTACGGTTCATTTGTTTTTACTGCTATGTGCTGTATAAGATTACAGCATTTGAAAAGGCCACAATTGATCTGTCTTCTCCTAGTGATAGATCTTTGAGTTGTTTCCATGGTCAGATGAATCTTCCTTCTCCTTTCTTCCACTGCCTAAATTCCTGGTCAGATTACATGACAGAAGCTATTAGGTTATAGGGTTGGAGCAATAAGATTACACTATCTCAATTATCTTTGGCCCCTGTATTTAACATTAAATATAAGTAAACATTTGATCCCCAGGCTGAAAGATACAGGGTTGGTTGGTTGGTTTGTTTGTTTGTTTAACAGTGCTGAGGATTGAACTCAGGTCCTGGCACATACTAGGCAAGTCAGTTGCCACTGAGCTACCTTTCAGCATCCTGAAGAATATGGTTTTCATGATGTAGTTTAATGCTGAGTTCGCAGCAAAAGGACCAGCTTTCCCTTCATAGTGACTGCTGATTCAAGTCTCTCCTCTAGAATATGCTCCTGCTTAGAAATTGACCTCAATGCAAGGAATGCTTTGAGACTCCTTGAGTAACCTCATAGTCTGATCCTCACTCTGTGTCCAGACCTTTGTATCCAGCTGCATTTTTTTTTCTCCAAATAGATGCCTTCTGTCTGGTATCTGATATTCTAAATGAACAAAATTGAACTCAGTAACTCCTCCTCCATCCTATCAACTCACCAACCAGAAAGCCATGGGCATTTATTTTATTTTGATTCTTTCCTCCTTTCAAGTCTTGGTATCTAATCAGTCAAGTATTTTGGCTTCCATTTTCCAAATATCTCCAACTTAACCTCTCTATGCCATCTGTGAGTGCATTTACTAATACTTCAACTTTATTTCAGTCTGACTTTCTTTCTTGGGGAAACAGCAGCCTATCTGAGCTTCCTGCCTCCAGTAGCTCCCTAAAGTGATCTTTCTAAAAGCAGATCTTTTCACATATCTGGATGGTTCAAATTTGATGGTCTCCTCATTGTCAGGGTGAACCGCCAACACATGATTACTGTGAGATGGTAAACTGCCTTGGTTTCTTCGCAGCTTCCCTACCCAGCCTCATCTCACTCAGCTTTCCTGCACTCCATTGCTGGAGCCAGACTGAATCTGTTGAACTTCCTGGAATGGCCCACGTTAATTCCTGCCTACCCCTGTTTGCCTATGCTGTTCACTCTTTCTCTCTTTCTAGAATGTCTCCTGTCTCACCTTTTCACTGTTGCATTCCTCTGACAGACTCTTCCTTCAAAACTTAGCTCACGTGTTATTCAAGGAAACCCCTTCAACCCTGCCCCTCTCTTACCCACCACCCCTACCCTTCTGACAGAGTTTGGTCCACACATTCTGCTTACCTCTGTGATAGCACTTGATATTCTGTATTAGTAGTGACAATTTGTTGGTCTCTGTTACTAAAACTGGGAGCTTCATAAGAGGCAGTAAAGTAAAGCCCTTAGAAACAGGTCAGGTTATAGAGTCAGATCTGAATTTGGTTCCCTAGAACATCATCAGTGTGTGACTTTGGGCAAGTTCCTTCACTTTTCTATACTGTACTTTCTACATCTGTAAAATGGGGATAGTGACTCAGGAGGCTAACGCAGGAGAATCACAAGTTTGAAGCCAGACTTAGCAGCTTGGCAAGGCCATGTCTCAAAATAAAATTTAAAAAAGGAACTGAGGGTATAGCTCAGTGGTAGAGTGCCCTTAGCTTCAATCCCTGCTATTGCAAAAAAAAAAAAGAGGGGGGCTAAGACCTGTGTGCCTCTTCATTAAAGTATTATGTCAGAGGATGATATTATAGCTTTTGAAATCAAATGGATGGATAGAATTATACTTAGTGAAGTCTCCCAAGCTCAGAGACTCAAGGGCCGAATGGTTTCTCTCATCTGTTGATGCTAGCATATATGGGGAAGCAGTAGGGCAGACGGCTAACCTAACAAAACTTCAAATTGAATGACTTTCAGAGTAATAGGGGGATGGCTCTCTAGGATACTTGGAGGTGTAGGGAGGGGGATGGGGAGGGGGTA
>PVKS010022845.1:0-33172 GCA_004027875.1 Aplodontia rufa
GCACTCCTGGAGATAATTGCAATATCCAGAATATTTACACATTTTATACACATTTTATATTATTTTGTTAAAATCGTGTAAGGTTGTTCAAAAAATAAAAAAAATTAAAAAAAAATTCTGCTGGAGACATCTGTGTTAAATTGTGTGTGTGTGTGTATGTAAGTTTTTAATTATCTTGTGTGTAAAATACCAGTGGAACTGCTGACTTTGAGTCACAAAGCTAGTATAGCCTAGCTTTGTGAGATTGCAAAGTAGCTGTACCATTTTGCATTCCCACTACCAATGTATGAGAGTATCAGTTGCTTAAAAAAAAAGCTCGGTTACTATTGCAGTGATGTCTCATTGTAATTTCATATGGCCCTTCCCTAATGTTCAACAGTTTCCATTTACTTCTTTTTTGGTTTTGTCATTAGTACATCTTCTTTGGTAAAATATCTGCTCAAAACTTTCCCCCATTTTTTGTCTTCTTACTGAGTTTTAAGTGGTCTTTATAGATTCCTTAAGCAAGTTGTATTTTAGGAATTTGATACAGATATTTTCTCCTAGGCTTTAGCTCGTATTTTCATTCTTTTTGATAGTGTTTTCCACTAAACAAGAGTTTTTTAGTTTTGATGAAGATTGATTTATCCTTTTTTTGTCATATGGATCTTGCTTTTTGTGCTGTTGTCTAAGAACTTGTTGCTTAACCCAAGGTCATTAAGATTTTTCATGTCCTTTCTTCAAAAGCTTGATGATAACTTTAGATCTCTGATGCAATTTGAGTTGATCATTTATCATAATATTATTCATTTCCTGTTCTGTTTTCTTTGTCAAGACCAGTTGGTAGAATTCACCAGAGAAAGCATTTGGGTCTGGAGTTTTCTTTGTTGTGAGGATTTTAATTATAAATTCAGTTTTTTCAGTATGTTTTACTATCCAGGTTACTTATCTCTTCTTGAGTAGGTTTTGGGTCATTTGAAGCTTTTCAAAGGCACTAGTCTTATTCCCATTGTTGAATTTAAAGCTATGAAGTATTTTCTTTTTTTATAGCACTTCTTTATTACGCTTTTAATTTTTCAAGATTTGTGGTGACATATTCTCTCTCATTCACATTAATTTGTATCCTTTTTAAAGTGATCTATCTGGCTAGAGAGTTATCAATTTTATTAATTTTTAAAAAATAAAACCAACTTTTGGTTTCATTTTTAAACTTTTATTGATTTTTGGTATTGTACTCATTTCTTCTTTTGCTTGAGGTTTAATTTGCTCTTTCTAATGTTTAGGTGGAAATATACCTTAACGACCTAATATTAGCCTTAAAGACCATAAAATTTACCTCTTAGAATGGCTTTGTTTCTTTCTTTTTTCCCCTCTTTCAGTTCCCTTAGTTTTTGTTCTGTGTATTTCAAGAATTGCATTCTGGTGCATACAAATTTAGGATTGTTACCTTTGCAGAAAGTTATGTAATGTCCTTCATCCTTGATAGTTTTGTACGGTTTAAAATCTGTTCTGGTCTAATATCAATATGGTCCTCCCAACTTTCTCTGGAATAGTGTTTGCTGTTGATGTTTCTTCATTATTTTAGTTTTACCCTATCAATCTTATATTTTATCTATAAGTTTTGTAAATTCATTGCTATATTTAGACCATTTTCTTTCAAAGCAATTATTGATATGTTGGATTTAGGCTTTCCAATAATTTTTTTTGTTATTGTTTATCCCCCTCTATTTAAATTTTCCTTTTCTTGACTTCTGATGAATTATTTGAAGTTTTTTTTGGTTTTTTATTTGAATTTCTTTATTGACTTTTGAATAAATCTGTTTATATTTTTTTTTGTAGTGTTTGGTCCAGAGATCACAACTGACAGGTCTAACATTACACAGTCTGTTTACCACTTCAAATCAAATATAGAAACCTTAAAACCATGTAGATTCCCTTAGTGTTTCTTGTTTTGTTGTAGATGACCTATTTTTAATAGCTATGTAATTTTAAACTTCTTCAGGAAGTTTTTTGCTTCTAACAGTCATACATATTTTAAAAAAACACAAGAGAAGTATAGTTCATTAAATTTGCCCCAATATTTACCATTTATATTACTCTTTTTTGGTTCCTGAAATTCCAGGTTTCCTTCTATTAACATTTCTCTGGTGCTTGAAACCACTTCCTGTAGTATTTTAAAATACATTTGTTGATTATGAATTTGATTAGTTTTTCTTTGAGCATGTCTCCCCTGTTTCCCTTCATTCATGAAGGATATTTCTCCGTATATTAGATTCTTGGTTGGCAGTTCTTTTATTTCAGTATTTAAAAAATGTCCCATTGTACTTGTTTACTATGATTTCTGAGGAGAAATCTTTAGTCATTTCCATCTTTGTTATATATATATATTTAGTGGTTTATGTAATTCTGTGTTCTTACAAATGTTTTTCAACAATTTCAATATGATGTGTCTAGGAGAGGTTTTTTTTTTTTGAATTTATCCTATTGATGTTCACTAACCTTCTTGAATATGTATATCTTTCATCAAATAAGGGAACATTTTAGCCATTTTCAATTTTTTTCTATACTAATCTCTGTCTTTTTTCCTTTTGATATTCCAATACCTGAATGTTGAAATATTGAGGTTGTTTCCCAAATCCCTGAAGTTCTGTTCATTTTCCCCTAATCTTTCTTTTATCTCTGTTGTTCAGATTGGATAATTTCTATGGGTCTTTGTTAAAGTTGTTTCACTTTTTGCTCTGTCATCTCTGTTTTTCCATTAGGCCCATCACATTAATATTTTATTTTAGTTAAAATATTATTTTATTTCCAAAATCTCCATTTCTTTCTTTAATTTTTTGTAGTTTTTATTTCTTTGGTAAGTGTGTCATGTTTTCATTCATTTCAAGAGGGTCTGCTCTTCCATCATGGAAATGCATCCAATAGCTGCTCTAAAGTTCTTGTTTGAGTTAGACCAGGTAGCACACACCTGTAATCCCAGCCACTTGGGAGGATTCCAAGTTTGAGGGAAACCTTAGCATTTAGAGAGACCCTCCACAATCCAACAATACTCTGTCACACAATAAAAAAAAATAAGAACAATTGTGGATGTAACTCAGTGTTCAAGTGTCCCTGGGTTCAATCCCCAGTATCAAAAAATAAAATAAAATGAAAAGGTTTTGTTTGTTAATAACAATACTTAGACGTAGACAGAGTGGTGTCTATCAATTACCTCTTGTCTTACGAATTGTTGAGGTTTTCCTTGTTATTTTTTCTATTATTGGATTGTGTACTGGGTATTTTGAATATTATATGTCTCTGGGGCTCTGGGTCCTATTAAATTCTTCTGGAGAAAACCAGCAGTTAATCTGGTTCAATTTAGACCATGAGTCCCAATTTACCTTCTGCAGATGGTGATTCCAACATCATTGAGTCTGCATGCCTTGATGGTACTGTTCCTGTGTGTTCAGCTCATGCCCCCCAGGGCCCAGCTCTGCTTTACTCTTTGGGTGTATTTCCAAAGCCCTTGCTATTCCATTTCAGATCACTTCCACACATGCTCAGCTTATGGATGAGCCCAGAACCCTGCACACAGATTTAGGGGATCTTTTCCACACTTCTTTTTTCTCCAATTTTTTTCTTATACTCTCCAACACTAAGAAACCCTTTTCCCTGCACCTCTGATTAAAGGTTTGGATTTTTACTTTCTGTGCACTTTTGCACATGTCCCTCTCCCCCACCCCCTTCTCGGGACAGTGACAGAGAGAGAAAGAGAGAAGCAATTTTATTTATTTATTTTCTTGTGGCTTTTGTTGCTCCAACACTTCATGTGTCGTGGTGCTGGGATTTGAGCCCACATCCTTGTGCATGTCAGGCAAGCAATGTAACTGCCCAGCCATGGCTCCAGCCCCATGCACATTTCTCTTGACCAAGTCTGACATAGAGGAAAACCTCAAGAGAAAAAGAGGAAAAAAGATGGGGATTCCTTTGTATATGAACAGAGCACACAGTGTTACTTCCACATCTCTTCAGTCCAAGGGATGTCCCTCCCTGCACCCAGAGCTTTAGGTGTCTGCATACCACTGTCACCACAGGAGTGCAGCTTTGTGACTAGATTTTCCTCAAGGAAAGACTAGGAGAAAAAAAAGAGAAAAAAAAATCAGAATTTTGCCCACTCTATCACATAGGCTCCTACTCCCCTCTTTGGTCCTCTAGCTAGAAAGAGGTTTCTTTTGGAGATTTTTTTCTATTTAAGCTTGCTGGATGGTTCTGTGATTCAGGCTGCCTTAATGTTTAAGGGGTTATTAATAGAGGAAAAAACAGACAAACAAAATAAAACAACAAAAGCAAGAAACACCTCCAAGATACTCACCATCATACCGATCATCCCTCAAAATTTTTCTGCTCATCTACATGGTATAGTGTTGACTTTTCTACATTCTCAGTATGGTTTATGTATTCTTCCTCCAGAAAATTTTGCTTGTGATTCATAGGAGACACAGGGAGCTTTCACCTGTTTATGTTAGCCTAAAGTAGAAACCTTCCTTTATTTTTCCAAGTGTTTATTTATTTTGTAAATGGTGCTCAATTGTAGTTTAAATAGTTCCATTTCTGTGTCCTTCAGGTATATTATGGGTTCTACAGAACTGTAGGCTATCTAGATAATGTAAGACTTTAGTATTTTATGTGGGAAATTTATTCTAAATAAATACCATATAAAATGATATTTGGAAATCAACTTAATCCTATCATGTCTTCCAGATAGCAAAAGAACTTGGCTCTGAAACAACAACTTGCTTTGTCACCAAACATTTCTTTGTTTCTGTGTTCTGTGCCTGAACAACTGATTTTGGGTTTCATGCGTCCTGGTCCATATCTACCTCTCCGACTCAGAATTGTGGGAGGCTATTTCCTCGTGACTCCATGGCTTTTGTTTAGTGTGTGTGTCTGCTTCTGTCCTTCTAGGTCTTGATCTTATGCTATCACAGTCTATTGATGCCCTTCAGGCCCCAACTTAGATCACATTAGAAGACACTTCCTACTTTGCCTTCTTTCTGAATTGACTGATTCAGAATCTTTTATTCCTCATGTCAGGCATTGTTTTAGGAGGTCGTGGATATCAAAATTAATGGCACATAGATTATCACTTTTGGAAGCTCATCCTTTAGCAGAAGAGGCTAAATGACCTTGCTCTAAGGGCAAAAGAGAGGCCATGAGAATTTAGGAAAGGCTGGGTTATTTCTTGCTGAGGAGATTAGTGAAGATTTAACAAAGGAAGTATTGGCAGAACTGGACGGAGAGAAGAGGCAAGTCTTAATCATGCAGAGGGAAGGAACATAATCAAATTTAGAGGAAAATGGATGAATGAAAAGTCAACGTCAAGGAACCAGAAAAGCTCAAGCTGGGAACACTGGGTTCTGTTCATTGGCGGGAAGCAAGGTATTCGCATAGTAGCCTTTGCTCTCTCATCAGGCACAGGTGTGCCACAGTATATCCATGATTTTGTTCAGGTCACAGCTTTAAATCCTCCCATCTCTTCCTCAGCACCTGGCCCTTCCTGAGTAATGTTAATTGTAGAAATTAAGAAATCAAATTGATATTGAAGATGTCAAGTAAATATAAGAGTTCGTTATTCTTCAAGGGGACTTAGTCTTTAGGTGCAAGTGACAGAGAGTACCCTTAGGCTAAGTAAGGTCCTCCATCGTCTCAAAAGCATGGCTCTCATAATTGAGGGCACTACTTCTAGGAAGCCCCAAAGTGAATTCTCTGCTCTTCAGGTGGAGCAGATGCTCCCTTATGTTGACCTCAGACTGAATTCTCAGTGAGACCCAAGGACTCAGCTCACTGTCTCTTCAGCCATCTCTGAAGGCAGGTTGAAAAGAAGGGTTTCTAAAACTGACTCCTAAGATGACAACACTCATTTGCATGTAAATTTTCTGGTCTATTTTTATTTGAAAGCCTCATTACATCATAGTTATCTTGCATATGGCTCAGAGCTGCCTGCTTCTGATTTTCTTGTTTTTTTTTTAAGTCAGCTTAAGGAGGCTAATTGTCTCAATTCCTCTTACAGCCTGCTATTTATTCAAAAGTGCATTTGCAATAATGCATTAAATGGTACCCTAGTGACCTGAAAGAGTTAATGTTCCTCCCCTTTTGCTGAACTTTTTCTACCTTAGAGTCACTTAGGCACTTAGGGGAATTTTATTCAGTGAATACAAAATAATCATGTTTGACCCAGGTAGCAAGCACAGGCTTTTAAAACATGTTAAGACAGGGTTGTCTCCTGACCTGTGGCAAACATCAGAGTTAAAGGATAACTGTCTGTTTTATCATAGCTGTACTTTCCACTGTAGAGTAAAATGAAATTGTGATCAAGACTGGAGACTATGAAGCCAAATGTGAGCAAGTAGCTAGGGTCATGGTGGGTGGGAACTCAACACACAGGATAACTATAAAAAATGCAAACCAGATCATTCCACTTCTCTGCTTAAAACCCTTCAAGGGTTCAGACAAGTCTTAAATTCCTCAGCATGACTTAAAAATCCTTCATGGATTGGTTGTATGCTCACTTTCTGGACTTGTTTCTTGTAGACACACCTATTTTCATGGCAAGGGCTTCCAAAACAAAAGACCACAAATAGGGTGGCTCAAACAACAGAGATTTATTTTCCTCTGGAGCCTGGAAGTCTGAGATCAAAGTGATTGCTTCTGAGTCCTTTCTCCCATCTGTGTCCACCTTTCCTCTTATGAATAGTCATATTGGATTAGGGTACACCCTAATGACCTCATTTTAGCATAATTACTTCTTTAAAGACCCTATGAAGTGCAAAGCCAGGGCCAGAGAGGTGCTCTGCCAAGGATCTACTCCAGACCTCCTTTACATATGACTTTTCTGGAATGCTCATTCTGCTAATTCTAGGTCACCCCCAAGGACATAACCACACCTCCAACAAACGTTTGGGATGATCTTCAATCCCCACTCACACATCTCCAAAGGTCTTTTAAGTCCTTCCACTCCAAACTTTCTCAGTTGAGCTGGAACCTGAGGAGCACCTAAGGAAATTACTCTGTTTCTGTCACACTACCCAGAGAAGGAGTAGGCAGACTGTCACCCAGAGAGTCCTGGGGGAGCTGGCCTCGAAAGCCTGGATTGTTTTTTTCTTTTCTTTTTTTTTTCAGGTCAACAGCTTTTATTATTTATTATTATTCATACATTCCATAGGAAAAGGGAGGCTTCAAGTGGATGTGGGGACTAGGACAAGAAATGCAGGCATGTACATGTCACTCTATGTACACGTGAGAGCAGGGCTCTCCCCACATCTGATGTCCCTTTGCAGACACAGCCCTGGGCACACCTGGCACAGCCTGCGGGGCGGCAGCAGCAGCAGCTCTTCTTGCCGGAGGTGCATCTCTACTCTGCGTTTGCAGGAGCTGGCACAGGCACAGGAGTCCCAGTGGTGCGGGAGCGGTTGGGATCCATTTCCAAAGGAAGTGAGTCGAGTTCCCAGGCAAAGCACGAGGAGGCAGAGCAGCTGCTGGAAGGTGCTCGAAAAGCCTGGGGTTTGATAAACGCCAGGAGGTGGAGTCAGCTCCTGGGGATGCAGGAAGAGATCCATACTCAGTGTTAGGAAAGGATAAGTACTTGCCAGAGCAAGACCTGTCTCCTAGGGTAAAAAGGACCCAAGAGAAAGGAGTATTGGGCCCAGGAGGGGAGGGGAGAGTGGGCAGAGGAGAGGAAGTCAGGCTTAACAAAGTGTGTTCTCACTCGGGAGCAGAAGACTGTGTTGCTGGAATGACTCCATCTGTGAATGTGGGTCTCAAGGCTGGGGAGTGACTTTCTTAGGAAAAGTCACTGAGGATGGCAAAAAAGGTCATGAGCTGAAACCAATCTTCCCCTTGATGCTTTCTCAGACAGTGAGAGACGCTGCCATCCCAGAGAGAAGCCCAGTAGGGATGCAGACCCAGCTGAATGTGCTGCCGGGGAATGAAGAATGCCTCCACCCAGGATCCCCTGTGGCTCATAGCAAATGCCATCCAAGGGTTCCTAGAGTACCCCCTCCCCAAAGCTGAAGGTGGGAAGAAAGCCTGGGCATGCCACAATACAAATTTGTGCCCACCAGCTGCGTGCACATATGCACTCACTCATTCAGTCTTTGGAAAATCAGTGCCAGTAAAGATTGGGACTTGTCATCCCTGGTGAGATACATGGCAAGCAGGGCCTCAGTCTACTTCACCCTGGACTCCTTGGAAATAAGTCAGGAGTTTAGCCCTCCCGACCCTGCCCTCTGCACCCCTAGTTTGCCCAAGTGGTCATGCGAGATGTTTCCTGCACTCACACTGTCATTCTGAAGCAAGATTGAAGGTGTCCCACATTTCTAGAAGACTTTCCCTCATGCTTCCAGGTTCCAGAGAAAGAGTTTCACATATTTTCCTTCCTCAGACTCAAAGAAAAATCTGTATAGTTTCCTCCAAGACTCAAAACAAAGATCACCAGGGGCCACTTTAGCAGCCCCAAGGGAAAGTGCTTGCCAGGGACAGTGTCTTGTCCCTGAGAAGCTGGTGCAGTGTTTCAGAACCTTTCTTGGTAGGCAGGTGGCCTATCTTCTTTTCCAGTGGGAGATGCAAGTTTCTACTGTTGGGAACAGGTAATGGAGGCTGTGTCTTCTGCCTCTTTGACCATTTCCTTCTCTGCAGATGAAGAGCTTGATTCTCAGCTTTCTTTGAGGACAAAGACACCAAGGAAATGAAGGAAGCTAGAGAAAACCAACAAAACAGTTGGTTAAGCAAGAAGAATTGAAAAGACCTACCAAAGCTCAGGTCATCCAGAGGCAGCTGAAGTTCTGCTGACAGGCGGTACTTGCTTCTCCTCTCCATGGCTTCTGCAGCCTCATAGTCAAACCTCAGCAGTCTTCTGAACAGGCCATCTGCCCCAAAGAGGTACTGAAGCAGTGACCAATTATTATTTTCTGTGTTTTCCTACTAAGACTTGACTTTAAGGACACATTACATTCTAGTTATTTCTTTCCTAACATGGGCTTATCATGCAGTATACGATGGAATAGCTTATTAGGCCCGGGTTAAGAAATGTGACTCCATCCCTCCCAAATGTCTGAGCCTGTTTCTTGTGCCTTAAATGAGGGCAACTATGTCTACTTCATATTGTATTTACGTAGGAGAGTGTCCAGCACTTACCACAGTATTTACATATTAAAGTTAATTTTCTTATTTTTCCTCTGTGAAAAAAAAATTTAATTTTTGTCAAGTTACCAGAGGAAGCTGATTTTAGGGTGTGGGGTACCATGTGGGAGAGAGTGCCCTTTTGTTGGACTCCTGAAAAATATTTCCAGAGACAAACTTCTATTTTGTCTGCAGATGAGTTTGAGCCTGGGAGGAAACACAAAAGGTGAAACATTGTTTGATCTCCTGGGATTTTCCTTCCACAGCTGGTTTGTTTATGATCCAATTCTTTTTACAAAATCTTGAGGCTCTTTATCATGAGCTTCTAGAAGCTTCACATTGTGAAGAAAAAGTGACTTCTGAAAGTTCAGAGAAGAGACTCAGAGCGGCAGTTCATTATTTCTGGTAGCCACTGTGAAAGCAAGAGGTGGATCCACCCCATGAGCAGATTGGATTTGCTGGGTGAGGCTCTGCATTTTCCCTGTGAGAATTCTATCAGCTGTACAGCAGGTTAGGGCATCAGCAGCCCTCCCACTCTTGGGTACTCTTGGGGATAAAAAAGCAAGGTGATAATTCATTGTCAGTGTTTAGTGAAGAGCTTGGTACTGAGGGACATGGGTTTTTTAAATTAATTAATTAATTTTTCTCTTGTGGTTCAGGTCATCAAGTCTGGGGCCTAGCACATGTTGGTCAAATGCTTTACCACTGAGTTGCACCCCCAGCTCTACTTTTTAAATTATGCTTTTAATTGATTTTTATAATTACGTGTAATAAGAAAAAAAACTATAGAAGAAAGAGTTGGAATAGAGGACGTCTGATTCCATCATGAAGAAGCTGATTTCAGGATATTAGTATTTAAAGGAAAGCGTCACATTTTAGGTGAATGTTTCACTTGTATAAGAACAAAATTGTGATAGTCTGCTTTCTGTTGCTGTGACAAAATAACTGAGAAGAGCTACGTAAGGGAGGAAAGATTTGTTTTGGCTGAAAGTTTCAGAGGTTCCAGTCCATGATTGGCTGGCTTCATTGCTTTTAGGCCTGTGGTGAGGCAGAGCATCATGGTGGAGACGGCACAGTGGGACAGAGCTACTTACTTCATGGCAGCCAGCAAGGAGGGATGGGATGGAGAGGCCCAGGGATACAATATGCCTTTTAAGGACATGCCATTGGTGACCTATTTTCTCCAATTAGGTCCCACCTCTGGGGTTGGAGCAGTGGCTCAGTGGTTACAGTGTTTGCCTGGCCTGCGCAAGGATGCGGGTTCAAACCCCAGCACCACGTACACAATGAAGTCAGAGCAATGAAAGCCATGTGAAAAACTAGATAAAATTGACTTTCCCTTTCTCTCTCTCTCACTCTCCCCTCCTTTTTTTTTAAAGTCACATCTAAAGTTTTCATCATCTCTCAATAATGCCATTAAATCATGAATTTATCAATGAATTAATCCAATGATGAGATCAGAGCCCTCATGACCCAATCACTTCTGAAAATCCCCATCTCTGAACATTGCTGCATTGGGGACCAAGTCTTCAGTACTTGAGCCTTTGGGAGACGTCCCAGATCTAAACTGTAATGAAAGCTTACTTTTTAAGAATCAACCTTGGACGATTGTCATCACTGACAAGATAAAGGTGATAATCTGAAGTTACAAGTTTTAAGATGAAACTTAGAAACTTTTCATATAAAGAAACAAGAAGCTTCTCAAATTTTCTCCCCAAACTGAGCTAACATAACTGGTTCTATCAGATAATTACTTCAACTGTGTTTTTCCAAGATCTATGTTAAATTTGAAAAGCACATGTGAAAGCATTACAATTGAGTTTTCTGTGCTGTTGTCCTGTTGTTTCCCTACTTTGGAGCAATTTACTTCATGATTCAAAACATTTCGGAGACTAAGAGTAAACATACTTGTAAAAATCAGAAATGCAGGTGTTAATTCAGGCACTGGTGTTCAAAAAAGGGGGGTCACACCTAAGAGCGGCTGAGCAAAACCTTTTAATTGGGATCGGTGTCTCCTGGGCCAGATTCATCTGCACTGCCATAGTGAGGGCAGGCAGGGGAAGTGGCAGGCAGCCCTGGCTAGGCAGTGGCTTTGTAGTCTGGGGTGGGCACAGGAAGTTTGGGGGGCCTTGTCCTTCTGGGATTGGGTTGTGATTCCACCAATCATCAGGTGATTGCCTGATGCCATTGGTGCTTGTCTGCCAGCGTGGCATTGGTTGTTCCTTTCCCATGCTCACGGCTACCTGATGCCCAGCCCCCAGCCAGCCACAGGGACCTAACAAAATAACTGGGGCAGAATGAATTCTTGAAGGGCTGTATGCGTCAGTTGTGTAATGTGGTAGTATTCTGATGGATCGCACATTGTCTAGTATGTTCTTTTATTTGCTAACTTCTATGGTCTTTTCTCTACCCTTCTTCTTTCTTTCCTTTTTATTCCCTTTGTACTTCTTTCTTTTCCTCCTTCCCCTCTTCCCTCTTTTCTTCCCTCCATTCATATCCATTTTTTCCCTCACAAATCCAAGGATCCTCTAGCTTTACTCCCTGCTGTGTAGTTTAAGTCTTAACGAGCCAGTCGCACAGCATTTAGTGGAATCTACTGTTTCCACGCATGGTTCTAGGCACCGGGGAGATGGTGGATGGAAAAAACATACAGCTCTTGTCTTTATGGAGCTTATATTCCAGATCTACAGGGCCTTCTTTTTTTTTTTTTTTTTTTTTTTAAAGAGAGAGGGACAGTGAGAGAGAGAAAGAGAGAAACAACTTTATTTAGTTTTTCACATGGCCTTCATTGCTCCAACACTTAGTTGTGTACATGGTGCTGGGGTTTGAACCCAGGTCCTCGTGCTTGCCAGGCAAGCACCGAAACCGCTGAGCCACCGCTCCAGCCCCTGCAGGGCCTTCTTTTGAAGCATTTTGGAAGATTTGTCATAAACCTTAAAGGACAATTCAATTTCTCTGGTATTTGGCACACATTCACAAGTGGTTTCCACCTACTTAATGAATTCCAGACAGTCTATTACCCAGAGTCTGGGAAGCCCCCAACTTAACATCACTGTTCTGCTGAAATGCTTTAAACATTTCTACCTTCCAATCTCTTATTTCGAATAAAACTTATCTAAAAACTTCTATGGTTATGTCATTTAAGAAACTAAAATTGTTTTTCCTTCCTTCCTTTTTTTCTTTTCTTTTTTGCCCCCCAAGGGATTACTCTGTTTTACCACTTCCGCTGGAACACTTATGAGATGAATGCCATCCAGATACTGATTCATCTTCCTCATTTAGGTTCTGAAATTTGCATCCCTTTTCCTCTGACAAACAATAGATGCAAACATGTTCTGCATCAAGATCACAGTCATTCTGCCTCTGTAATGCTTGATATATATTTTAGTTCCTGAGCACGAACTGTCCAACTTGCAGTTAATAAACTAGGTAGAAGGATTCAAAATGCAAGCAAAAGAGAGCATTCTCAGTGGCATCTGGTTTACATAAATCTAGCATTTATGAATGGGGAAAGCCAGACAAGTTTAAAACTATTCGTTTGCAATGACAGCCTTTGTCCCACCTTTGAATTTTCTCCACTGAGTTACTCATTATCATAGTTGGCTGAGCCATACCTAGCAATTCAGATACTGGATAAACTCAGCTTGTAGCTAAATGATACCAGGAAGGGGCCTCACTGGTGTACAAGAGCATTTTCATTTTTTATACTTAATTTTTCATTTACATAATAAAAGGAGGAAAATTATCCTTTAAATGATATAAACTTGGCATCTATCATGTTTCTTAATGGTCTTTTCTGAGTGTAAACCCTGAAGTTTGACTTCTCTCCTTGTGAGACTTGAATTCTTGGGGAATCCAAATTTGATGGCAATATTCTCCTTTTTATTTTTTATTGAAAAATTTTTTATTGAGTGAGTTATTGTACAATCATAAATGCATATAAAGTAACAATATGATATGTTCTTAAACCAGAATCACCCCACATTGCCCACACCACAGTCTTCTGATTCTTCTATATTTCACCCCTACAAGTGATGTAAATGTTTAGATTGTGAATTTTCCAGAATTAAATAGTTGCATAAGTATTATTTGGATTCTCAGGGAGGTAAAGAGTATGCTACATTGCTGATTGTCTCCCTAGATCTCCTTCTTTTAAAAATCTGGGTTTCAGACGAGTGGGAAATATTGGCAATACTTGTTTATTATTTATGTCTGGGTCAAGAAAATCTTCACTTTCCTTTTTTTCTCAACTATTTAATGAATATTTGTTAAAAACTGATGTAAATGTATGATATCATTAAATATTATCATAGAATGTTTTTAAGTGTTTATAAAGCACTGTTTAACGTGGTATTAGTGGGAATAGGATTAATTATAAATAATATGATGATGTAATAACTAGTAGGTATCATTCACTGCCCATTTTCCCACGTGTCTACTTAAACTCAATATTTTGATTAGGAGAAGCTGAGTCCAAGGAGATGATTATTCCCTGTCTTCAGTGAGGGTGTTTACAAAGATGCTGACCAATTTGCATTTTAAGGCACCAGAACACTGAGAGAAGGAGGTGGACTTAAGTTAGAAGAGATGCGTGCGTTAAATGCGGTGAAGCACTTGGCTGGGTGGTGGAGGATCAAGTGAGCTTTGGGGTGTCTCCATTCAGGCGAAAGTTTAGAGGAAGCAGTTAGCGTTGTCTGTAGGGATGTTTATTCACCTTACAAGGGTGGAGGCAGGAGGAGGAGCTGGGGAGGAGGGCCACCAAATGGTGGTGGAGGCGGGGAGGCAGCCATGCAGTGCAGGAAAGTGAGAGCCCAATGTGGGGAGGAAGGAGCAAAGCTCCTTGCTGAGGATGGAAGTGGGACAGACTCCTCCTGAGGTTCAGAGTCCATTTGGCAGCTTTCCCAGTCTTTCCTTCCTGAGCTCTTTTAGGTTTGGTGATTAAAAGTATTTTGCTATATGCTGTTTTGCCTTATTGGCTAGTGGAGCCAGTAAGTTTCTTCCCATCTTCCTCCCCAGCCCACAAAGGTAGGTTTACAAACTCTGAAGCTCAGGAGAAGCGACAGGAACTCAGAGAGAGAAGCAGTGGAGTGGGATGTGGGTGGAGAGGGAGTGAGAGAAACATTAAAGATCTTTCCATATTTGTAACAGACCTGAAAAATAAAAATACCAGGAAATGTGTTCATTCATAACACAGTGATGAGTAAAAAGAAGAAAATAAAAATCACCTAATAATGACTGCAAATAATTTTATGTCTAACCAGGTGTTTCTCTTTTTATTTGTATTTATGCTTATTTTCAACCTGCATTTAAATTCTTATAATGTCCAACAAATATATGTCTACGGTAATACATATATATATATATATATATAATGTATACATTTAGATTATCATTGTTATCACAATGTCATGGTATTAAGATATATCAGTTTATCCAGTTGCCTATGGTTGAGTTTATAGGTTGTTCTATTTTTTTTAAGTTATAAATTAACTTGATGAACATTCTTTCAGCTTATCACCTTGCTCATATTTTCTTATTTTGTTAGGATGAGTAGAAGGCCAATTCATGGGTTTAAGGGTACTTACACTTTTATTGATTTTTATACATATTTTCAAAAGCATTCTAGAAAATTTGGAACAATTTATATAGTAGTATAAGATATTATTTATCTCACCAGGCTCCAAGTTTGATTTTATAGATTTAAAAACATTTGTCAACTCAGTAGGGAAGAATGGTGTCTCATTCCTGGAATTTATTCTTAGAATTATTGAGAAAGAACATTTCATCATTTATTTTATGGCTATTTGAAATTCCTTTCTTTACTGAATTGCCTGTTCATTTCCTTTGATACTTCCGTTTGGATAATTTCTTTTTATTGAGCTTTGAAAAACTTTTTAAACATTTAGGACATTAACTGTGAAATATGCTGTAGATTACTTTTTACCAAATTTGTCATATACTTTTAAACTTGTTGTTAGTGGTATTTCCCAAGGCAGTACTTTGTGGCATTAGTCTTTTATTTTCTTGCTTCTGAATTTTGTGTTTTGCTTATACAATCTCTTCTCCAACCACAGAATACTTTATCTGTTTTCTTCAGATACTTTCATGGTTAATTTTAAATCACTGGCATTTATTTAGATTTGAGTTTTGCAATAATGACGTAACTGCACTACCTTTCTTAAATTTGTCTGCTAGGTATTCTGATGCCATTTGCCACAGTTGTTATTTTTCCCTCTAATTGAATGCCGTGTTTGTCAAATAGCAGATGTGTTTCTGGACTTTGTGCTATACCCCTTGTTTTTCTATTTCAGTACTGGTACAGAAATAGAAAATTCCTATCTAACAGGCAGCTCCTGACATTCTTTTTCTTTTCAAACATCTCTTGATAGCTTTTAAGTTTATTCTTTTTTTCTTTCAGAAGAAGTTTAGAATTATCTTATCAAGCCAAACCCCTTTCCCCCACCATTCTTTGGAGAATTTGATGGGAATTTCATGAAATATATATGTTTATATGCATATACACACTGAGACTTCCTTACAAAAGCAAGTCTTTAATTCAGGAATG
This sequence comes from Aplodontia rufa, assembly GCA_004027875.1. Lineage (NCBI taxonomy): Eukaryota > Metazoa > Chordata > Mammalia > Rodentia > Aplodontiidae > Aplodontia > Aplodontia rufa. The sequence goes on from PVKS010022845.1 coordinate 15,701, forward strand.
TGTTCTCTCTAGTTAATAAAATCTTTTATGTGTTTTGGTTAAGTTTTATCATTTGATTCACAAAGGTTCCATGGATTTCAATTTTCTATTTTGCCATTGAGAAAGGGATTTATATTTTATAACTAGAGAATATTGTTATAAATAAAAACAATAGCTTCTTTGTTACATTTATTAGATAGTGGCCACCTTCTAGGCTTGCTTGTGAAGCTTATTTATAATAGATGATCAAACGCTGATGTTTTAAAGAGGAAAGCACACACCTGAGGAGACAAAGGAGGGATAGCTTTCTGACCACCTAAGAGGCTTCCCAGGATTTAAACTGTAGTCTCATGTAACAGAAACTGGACATTCAATAAGAGCTTCACAAATAGACAAAAATAAAACAAACTAAAACAAACCCATGTTAGCAGGAGACCAGAATGGCAACTTATTGACATACCATGGAGCATCATCTCTTTGTACGGATGGGAGTCATCTTATGGATCAATGCAAGGTACTCTCATTCTTAATTTTGAAGCATCTGCAAGATACAACTAATGAAAAATTTGTTTATATTGCTGGCAGAGATCAATGGTTCATTTCAGTTGGGTTGTATTGGAATTGATGCATTTTCTCAAATCCTAAACAAAAAACATCAAGCTTTTCTAAGACCCAGAATGTCAGACTTCTGCTGGGCAATCTTCATTCTCCAAGCTGGTGCTGAACACACACTCCTGAGGTTGGTTTTCTGGACCCAGAATTTTTCTGTAGGTCACTGACTTTACATAGATGTATTCTTGGTACTGAGAATGTCAGCTAACTGTGTGTAGAAGAGCAAAGGTTTCTATAGGGAGACTTTCTGTTTCCTCACATTAATTTTATTTAATTACATTAAATTTCAGAAGGCATCCCTTGCTTTTCTGATTTCCAAGTTCAGTGTGTGTGCAGAAAAATTAACTAATACTGAACCCTTTCACTCACGGTTCTTATAGGCATAGTGAACAAATAGGCGTGGTGGCCATGTTGGCTTCTATGGTTCTTATTGTGAACAATTGAGATTATTAAGTATACAAATGGAAAAATAAATACATACATTTTAATGATAATGGGTATAGTAGCAAAGGGAGGGAAGGAGTGGGATCTATAAAGCTTGGGTGGGTGTACCTGTGGCCTTCTTCACCTTAGTTTCCTTTTTATGGCCAACACCAGAACCACATCTTTGAGTATCCTTCAATGACAGCTGGCGGAGGCGCTCAGGAACAAAAGGTCTGGATATTGTTGAGAATGTTTTGGATAATTGGAAAAGAGTTTGGTTCCTGTCTGTGCCTCAGGAGAATATGTTGTTGTTTTCCTCTGAACCAGAAGAGGAGAATTAAGCCCTTTTGATAAAAAAACAGCAACAACAAAACTAACTAACAGAAAAACTACTCACCAACTTAATAAATAAACATCACCTCATTACACCTTGGCTTCATGCAATGTATTGGAGCTAGTCCATTGAGTGCTCTTGGAAACATTTACCAGAAAAACTATTTTGGGTAGGCTTGCTTAAGCTGGGAGAGCACACAAAACATCCACCACATTCAACATAAATACAAGTTAAAGGAGGAGGCAGATAGAAAATAATACAACATTTTGTAAGTAGCAAGGGCTAAATAGCCTAAATAGGTGCATTTTACTTGGTCTTATCATTGGAAAGTCTATTAATTCTCCTTTCTTACTCCTTTGGGATTTACAGATTTGCTGTTTTTATATCATGTGTAGACCTCCCGTGTGCTGCTGGTAGGGTTGATGGTCTTACTTCTACTTCACAAATAGGGAAGGAGGCTTTAGAAGGTGACTTCCTACCTTGAAAATGCGATGAGAGGGTGAGCAGCATTCCTAGAGCTTGTTTTGTGTGTCCTCTTTACAGTGCCTTCAATGCTGTCACTGTGCATTTAGCTATGTGACCTTCACCAGGGGGGAACTTGCATATCATAACCAAATCCTGGGAGAGCTTCTATGTTTGTCAGGACAAACATTTCAGGACCAGAAGAGGAAAGCTTCAATGAATCATTGAATTACTAAAATGAGTCTTATAAATAGGGCTGATTTTTGAAACATGGGGAGCAGCTGCCAGCAAAAGGAAGGAGTCTGAAGAATGAAGAAGAAAATAAATTATAGACCCAAGCAGGGGGCCAACCAGAAGAGGAAGAATGAGGAAATTGTGGAAGGTAGCATGGCCATTTGGATGACTCCATTTTGGAATCAAGAATTCACAAATGGCACTCAGAGAGTTGTTTCAGCAAAGTGAGCTGAGCAGGGTCAGACCTTGAGAGGTGGAGAAGGGAAAGGGCAGACAGGAGAGAAGTAGGAGGCTGTGAGGTTAGCACAGGCTTTTAATAAGTAGTTAGCAACCATGGCTCCACATCTGCATTCTGCTATACGCTGGCTCGGTGGTTCTGATGAGTTACTTAGATTTCTCAACTCAGTTTCCCTATTTGTGCAGATGAACTCACAGGAGTTCCTACCTCAGGAGTAGATATGACAAACATATGAACTCTTAATAAGGTCCTGAACTCACAAGAAACATATAGTAGATATTAGTTGTTAAAAAGAAGAAGTGGTGATATAGTTTATATATTTTTATTTTAATTTAGATATTTGGGAAGAATGAAAGGTGATCAAAGAACAGTAAGAATGTGTCAGTGATTATAGATAAAATGGTAAGTGTAAAGAAAGACATTGGTGCAAGAAGAAAGAAAAGGTGGAGGTGTGAGAAGGGAGTGAGGGCAGAATGTTGAAAAGAAGAGAGGAAGAGGACTTAGCCAGGTGTGTCTTTTCACACGTGGAAGTTGAAGAATTTGCTAGATCACTCTAACATTCAGAAGAAAAGCTCAGGGGTAAATTTACTTACTGAGAAAGTAAGGAAGAGGTAAGTGTTTAAGGGATTAGTAGAAGGAGAAAGATTTTGATCAGTAGTCATAACTCCTGCTATGGGAAATGTAATGAAAGGGGAACACAAGATAAGACAGACAGCTAACCCCTGTAGGCCAGGCTGATGACAGCCTGAATTTTATGGTGGACAACGCAACCACATGTTCATTTAACAGGCTGACGCTGGCAAAGCAACCTGGGCAGAGGGAAGGTGCACAGAGTGTAGGCAAGGGGAGTTCTCTAGATCTGGGGACTGGCAACAAGGTCCAGGACGAGGTCTAGAGAAGAGAGGTCCTGGAGTGCACATAAGAGTATGATTGACTGAGAAGCCCAGGTGGGAAACAAGCTAAGGGATGCCAAAAATGAGGTGCTGGCCAGAGGCCAGGGAACAGACAGCCAGGTTTAGATAGAGGGCGTGATGGATATTTTACTGCATCCTGTTAGAATTTACATTAACTTGCTCAGAGTTTGAGAGACACTGCCTTCTAGAACAAAACTGAGGCAATTTTTCAATGAAAACTTGGAAGTCTTTATTAGAAAAAGAAATAAGCTTTAGGTCTGTCTCCTTCTGATAAAAGCTCAAGCATGCACAGAGGTCACTCAGTTTTCTTGGCCAAATGCCCTTCTTGAATATAGACTTCAAGGTCAGGAAGTCAGAGTATTAAATAAAATTATTTTTAAAATTATCTAGTCCTATAGGGACACCTGGAAAATAAATCTGCTCCACATCTGGAGAACTAGATACACAAAAATGAACCCTGTAGTTAAGACTTCCCAAAAATCTGGATGATCGAATATAAGCATCTTTGGCTTACAGAAATAGTTTATATGCACGAGTTACTTTTCAGAATTATTTTAAAAATAACCTTTTCTAATAATAAATGTGACCATAATTAAAAAGTATTTTTAATCTTACTGCTGCTGTAACAAATTATCACAACTTTAGCATATTAAAACAACTTTTCCCTCCTTCTCTCTCTTCCTCTCTTCCTTCCCGCGGCTCGGGGATTGAACTAGGGTTGTTGTGCATGCTAGGTAAGCTCCCTACCACTGAGCCACATCCCCAGCCTTCTTATTCTGGCAACGTGGAATCTTCAAACCTCTCTGTCTCTCTGTCTCTGTCTCTGACTTCTGCTTCCGTTATCACATCTTCTGTGACTCTGACCCTCCTGCTTCTCTCTTGGAAGGACCTTTGTGGTCACATTGGGTCACATCTAGGATAACCTCCCCATTTCAACATCCTTAATTTAAACTCATCTGCAAAGTCACCTTTGGCATGAAAGGCAACATTAGCTGGTTCTGGGGACTGGAACATGGACAGCTTTGGGTGCCACTGCTTTGCTTACCGCAGGAGCTATTATTGACCCAGCTGATGCATGGAGACACTGAAAGTCAGTGTTTGAATGATTTTCCTGAAGCATATAGTTGGTGATGGAAGCTGAGAGATCCCATTCTTTCTATGAGCCCATGGCTACTTCCCCAGTCATAAGAGAAGATTTTGATTTTTATATAAGTGTTACATACGTATGTCCTGTGGCCACTGTGACAAATTACCACCAACTTGATGTCTTAAAGCACAAGAAAGTCATTCTCTCACAGTTTTGGAGGCTGTAAATTCAAGATCAGATTCTCTGGGCCTAAATCAAAGTGTCAACAGGGCTTTATTCCCACAGAGGCTTTAGGGAAGATGTCCTCTTTGTCTCTTCCTGCTGCCGATGGCTACTGGAGTCACTGGGCTGTGGTGACATTGCTCTGATGTCTGCTTCTGTCTTCCCATGTTTTTCTCTTTTATGTATCTGCTGATCTCCTGTCTTCTTCCTATAAGAACACCCATAATGGCACTTAGGGCCTACCCAGATCATATAGCATGCTCTCATCTGGGGGTAACTTACTTGTATCCGTAAGGACCACCAGAGAAGCCAAATTAGTGGGCATCTCTCTCTCTCTCTCTCTCTGAGTTGGCTCATGTGGTTGTGGGAGCCCAGGAGTCCAGAATCTGAAGATGGACTCCACCAGGACAGCAGGTGGAACTCAGGGAAGTCCCAAGGCAGAGATTTTTCTTCTTTGGGAAATCTCGTTTTTGTTCTTAAGGCCTTAAACTGATTAGATGAAGTCTATCCACATTATTGAGAATAATTTACTTTCAGCCATCTGATGGTAACTATTAATCATATTCACAAAGTGCCTTTACAGCAACACAGCTTAGCATTCAATTAAACACCCATGTACTGTAGTGTAGCCAAAATGGTACATGTAAGTGACTGGATACGTGTCTTTGGCAACATCATTCAGCCTTACCTTACAGTACGTTAAAAAAAAAAATCACAATTTAGATAATGTAGAAGGATAAAGAGTTTAAAGAGAAAGCCCCTTTGCCATTGTCTGTACCCATTCTATTCTCCTCCTCGGAAGAAACTACTATTTGCTATTTGGTGTCTGTAAATTCAGACCTTCTCCCTTGTGTTTATATTCATGTAAGAGATATATACATGCATATACACATTATATAGCATGACAAATTCAACTTGCTTTAAAAGTATCCCCTTAAGTTTCTCATATGTACATATGTGGGCCTATTTCAATGTTTCATGTTTCAGGTATGTGTGTATCATAACATTCTGCTCACTTTGCTCTGTGATAGACCTTGATTTTCACTTTAAAAAATAATTATGAGGAACACTATTACAGAGCATAATCCTTGATCCTGTAACCTAAGTGCAATCAACTCTCTAAGTGACATCTGTAGAAGTGGAATTGCTGAGTCAAATGGAATACACGTTTTAAAATTTGACGGCACTCAGAGATGCTTCTTCATGAACACTATTCTCATTTGCATTCACAGAAATGGGAAGCTGCTCATTCCTTCTCCCTCTTGCCAGTGCTGGGATTCATGCAGCTCAATAATTTGCCCACAGACCGGAGGAAGGAATGATATGCCACTGATGTTTTGGTTTACTTGTCCTTGATTACTTTGCTGTTAAACATCTTTTAAAGTATTAATTGGCCTTTTTAATTTTCTTTTCTGTGAGTTGCCTGCACCTTTCCTTTGCTGGTTCTCGTGACGCATCTCTTCTTGTTTTTTTAAAAAGCTCTTTATTTATTAGACATACAGTTGATTTATTTTTATGTGAATTAAACATTTTATTTTGTTATTTCCCTCTTTTTATGAATTCAACATAGTCTTACACATTGAAGGTATCGGTCACTACACATTCATGCATGCATACGCAATGACAAAGTAACTTAAATCGGATCTTTGTCAGCAGGTTCCTCCCCCTTCACCTCCTCCTTGATCTCTTGTCTCTTCTGTAATGCCCCCATGTTACAGATATAAATTACCAGATATATGGACATTAATTTTTGAAATATCTAGATTTATATGCCTGCCCAAGTGTACTTTGGCTTCTCAGGGGAGTGGAAGTCAAGTGTACCCTACAGTATTGATACCCTGCTCTTCCCTCCCTCTTTACCCCCCTTCTACCCTGACTCTCCTCTCTCCTTTCATAGCGATAGTTCCCCCAGATTGTATTACTTTGAATTTGGTGGGTCTATTAAATAAATTGACTAACTTTCATCTTATCCTAGGTTTTACTCTAGCTTCCACATATGACAGAAAACATTTGACCCTTAAGTCTCTGTGTTTGGCTTATTTCACTTAGCATGATTTTTTCTCCCATTTCCATCCATTTACCCATGAAAGCTGTGATATCATTTTAATAGCTGAGTAGAACTCCATATATACATATATAGCACAGTTTCTGGATCCATTCATCCAGTGAAGGGCATCTGGATTGATTCCCATAGTTTAGCTATTGTAAATTAAGCTGCTGTAGACATTGGTGTAGCTGTGTCACTGTAATATGCTGATTCTAGTTCTTCTGGGAGTGGGATAGCTGGGTTGTATGGTGGTTCCATCCCTAATTTTTTGAGGATTCTGCTTTCTAGAGTGGCTGACCAATTTGCACTCCCACCAGCAGTGTATTACTGTTCCTTTCTCCCCACACTCCTCCAACATCTTTCATTGTTCATATTTTTCATCTTTGCCACTCCAAATGGAGTGAGATAAAAATCTTTCTTTTTCTTTTCTTTTTTTTTTTTTAAAGAGAGGGACAGTGTGAGAGAGAGAGAATCAATTTTATTTAGTTTTTTAGTTTTTCATTTGGTTTTTGTTGCCCTGACACTTCATTGTGTATATGGTGCTGGGGTTTGAACCTGTGTCCTTGCATCCCAGGCAAGTGCCATAACTTGTAAAATCTTAATGGAGCTTTTTTTTAATAAAAGAGATAGGAACAGTGAGACAGAGAGAGAGAGAGAGAGAGAGAGAGAATCAATTTTATCAATTTTATTTAGTTTTTCATGTGGCCTTCGCTGCTCTGAAACTTCATTGTATACATGGTACTGGGGTTCGAACTCGCCTACTCATGCATGCCAGGCAAGCGCTGTAACCACTGAGCCATCGCTCCAGCCCCCTTAATTGTAGATTTTTAAAAAAAATTTTTAATTAAGGAGTTGACTTATTGTACAATCATAAATGCATATAAAGTAACAATATAATATGCATTCCTAACCAGAATTACCTCCACATTGCCCACACCCCAGTCTCCTGATTCTTCTATATTTCACCCCTACAAGTGATATAAATGCTCAGATTGTGAATTTTCCAGAATTAAATGATTAAATAATTATTATTTGAATTTTCAGGGGGGGTAAGAGTATGCTACAGGGGCTGGAGTGGTGGCTCAGTGCTTGCGGCACTTGCCTGGCATGTGTTAGGACACAGGTTTAAACCCCAGCGCCACGAACATGATGAAGTGCCAGAGCAATGAAAGTCAAGTGAAAAACTAAATAAAATTGACTCTCTCTCTCTCTTTAAAAAAAGAAAAAAGAGTATGCTACTTTTTTTTTAAAGAGAGGGAAGGACAGTGAGAGAGAGAGAGAGAGAGAATCAATTTTTATTGAGTTTTTCACATGGTTTTCATTGCTCTGACACTTAGCTGTGTACGTGGATGCTGGGGTTTGAACCCGTGTACTTGCACATGCTGGGCTAGTGCTGTAACCGCCGAGCCACTGCTCTAGCCCCAGTATGCTATATTTTTATTGACTGTGTAGATTCCTCCCTATTCTCCCTCCCTCTACCACTGAGCATACCCCAAGCTCCCTCTTAGCTTCTATGAGACCAACATTTTTTAACTTTCACATAAGAGTGAGATCATGTGGTACTTAACTTCCTGTGTCTGACTTATTTCACTTATCATAATGATTTTTATAGTTCTATTCATGCTGTTGCAAATGACAGGATTTTCTTTTTTATGGCTGAATAGCATTTCATTGTGGACACTTACCATCTTTTCTTTATGCATTCATCAACTGATGAACACTTGGTTGTTTTCCATAGCTTGGTTATTGTGAATAGTGCTATCATGAACATGGTAGTGCAGATGTCTCTTTGACATACTGATTTCCTTCTTTTAGATATATACCCAGGGGTGGAATTGTTGGATTGTAAGGTAGTTCTGCTTTTAATTTTTTGGGGGACCTTCATACTGTTTTCCATAATGGCTATAATTTGTTAATATTCCAGTGTAGGTGAATGTGTCAATATTTTCCTCTATAGCTTTTGGTTTTGTGCCTTGTTGAATGAAGTCTTACTTTCTACTGGACTGTGAATAGAAAACTAACTGATTGCATATTTTTAGCAAAGAGTTTATATTTGATCACCAGAGTGCTGGTGAACCCATGAACCCAGATGACTTTGCATGGGCTTGATAGCCGCCTGCAGTTGTCATGATTTCTGTGGACCAATTGTTTTTCAAGAGCTTAAACAGAAACTGAGCTCTTTAAATAATTTTGTTTTTTAAAAATAACTTTTATATGGAGCTGCTATTTAAAGTTATTATTTTCTGGAATGACCTGAAACAATATTCATTCAATTCTTTATTTTTAATCCTGTCATTCATTGTTATAGCACTTTTGCTTATAATAAACATAATGCCAAAGAAGACAAAAGGCTGGTAGATAAACCCAGCTTAACTTTTGGTACCACCCTGGTGTTCCTGTTTTAGTGCCTCTTCAGGATCATCCTATGTTGGTTTTTTCTCCCTATCATTTTATAGATTGAGAGGTGGTTCCTTCTGCTTTTATCTAACATAATAAGGATCCCCAGTTAGGGGTGGTGTTTGATATGGAAAGTATGTATTTTCTTTAACAACACCTGCCATTTCTCACTGCAGAAATATGCCTTGGTCAATATTTCACTATGAAGTTATGTGACTTTAAATGACATAACAAAATCCCAGGAAACACTAAATTTTAATGATTACCCTTGTGACATGTGCAACGAGTCTTCCTGTTAATCTGCAATGGAGTGTTTACCAGTTTTAAGAAATGTTTTGTTCATTTGAGAAAGAATTTCAGTGGTTATTTCTATACATGACACTGAGGCAACTATAAAATTCCCCCTAAAATGTTTATTTTCCTGAGTTTCCTTAGACCCTAGAAAAATTTCAAATTGTTTTAAAATTATGTTTTTATTGAACTTTTCAAGGCATGAAGAGTTTCTAAGGAGTGAATTTTGAAAGCTGTTTTTCAAGTGATTTTTTTGGGTCAATTTTGCTAGGTGGTCATAGCTTAGAATCCAGTTTATGGAAAAGGGAAGGGAAAGTCAGTAAGAATTAGAGTCAAACTACTTTGAAGAATTTTATCTCCTTAAAATAAAGAATTAAAAGTTTTTGAATAGGTAATACATCCAAAGAGATCCAGATTCCAAGTTACTGAAGGATACACAGCGAGAAGTGTTTCTCTGTCCCTTGTTTTCCAGCCACTAGATTCCTTCTCAGATGGCAAACAGCAGTATCAGTTTCTTGTGCATTCAGGGAAGCCATGTGCAAACAAAGACATAACTATCTATCTATATATCTGTAGGACAGGTTGTCAGAAAGGGCAAGTTGGGATTCTCAGACCATAGGCAGATTCCTTTTTCAGGGAAACCTCAGTCTCTTTGGGCCATTCACCTGACAGAATTGGGCTCATCCAGATTATCTAGGATAATTAGAGACAACTAATGATAGATGAAAATCACATCTATGAAATGCTTTTACAAAATGATATGCATAAGTGAATAATAATAGATCAACATAACTTTGACATCCCCCTTCCAAAAAACCAAAAATTCTTTCATAGCAATACCTAGAGCACATAATAGATAGTAGCATATAGATAGTAGAGCATAAATTGGCTGCTATCTAGCCAAATTGACACAAAACTGACCATCACAGTCCACCCCTTATCCATTTGGGACTCACGCATACCTTCTTAAATTATATTTAATTTCCAATAAAGACAATGACAAAGTCATACTTTTTCCTAATGTGACACAACTATTCCCTGCATACAATGAAAACATGCTAACTTTTTCCCAGAGAGGATGCAAAGTCCTGTAACATATGCCATATAAAATTAATTACTACTAATATATCTTATTAGTAATACATTTTATGTTAGATAATAAGGGGATAAGAGAGAGAGAAGAAAATAAATATATTTGCTTAAAATTTACATATGAATATAAATATATTCATAACAAAATAAGGAAGAAGTTCTCATCACCATTGTAGTGCTCATTTCTGCAACTGGTCATGAGGTCATAGCAGGTATTTACAGCTACCCTCTTCCACAAAGCATTTCATATTCTCTTTGCCCTCAGCAAGGATCAAGACTCTGCGTAATGGGGTGGCCCAAATTTTCACCTGAAGGTTCTGGGCCATTACCATTCCTGCCTGAATTAAGTTATTGCAGTTTTTATTGATTTTAATCAAAAGGCTTGGTAGTACAAGAAGACAATCTCTGGTATATCCTGTCTGGAATGTCCTGTGTTGTATCAACTCAATTTCCCCTTGGTTGTTGTTAGGATCACTCTTTCTAGCCAGTACAATAACTCTCTCTTCAGCTATTGATTCAGAGACATGAGGAGTAAGTGACTGGGTGGCAGTCTTGACTTCCAGTTCAATGGAATAATTACTGTGCCTGCTGATTGAAGCATTCCTTCCTCTGAAACTAAGATCTTTGGATCAACAGAGCAGATGTATGCTGGGGATGGGAGGTCATGGGAATGAGAAGCAAAAGTTTTACAAGTGGATGATGAGAGCTACTAGTGAGTGGTGCCATTACCATTTCTACCCCTTGATTTCTGGACCTGTGGCTTCTGGCTATTAGAGAAACAGCACCATATCTTCAACAGTGATTCAGAGTATATATATAGCATCCTGGAGAACATTTCCCCAGGCTTGCAAGGTATTGACACCTCCCGGGTGCTGTAACTGATTCTTCAAAAGTAATTCCCTTGTTCTATTGAGCCAGCTGCTTTAGGATGACGAGGAATGTGGTAAGATCAATGAATTGTATAAGCATGGGTCCATTAACACAGTTCATTTGCTGTGAAGTGAGTGCTTTGATTAGAAGCAATGCTATGGGGAATTCCGATGGATAAGACATTCCTTAAGTTCATGGATGGTGGTTTTGGCAGAAGCCCTGCATGCAGGAGAAACAGAACCATATCCAGAGGATGTGTCTGTTTTAGTAAGAACAAAGTGCTGCTTTTTCTGTGATGGAAGTGGTTCAGTATAATCAACTCATCGCCAGGTACTTGGTTAAATATCTGGGGAATGGTGCCATTTTGGGGTCTCAGTGTTGGTCTCTGTGGCTGGGAGATCAGTGACAGTAGCCTCCTCTTCCTTGGAGACTGAGGATACTTGTTGTGGAGTCTACACAGAGCCTCCATCACAGTCACCATAGCCACATCATCATGAGCCCATTGGATGGTGAGAGGAGTGGCTGAGGGAAAGGCTGACTACTGTCCATGCCACTTACTTGAAGCATACCCAATGCACTCATTTCTCCTTTTTTTTTTCACTTAATAAGTCCTTGGAAGATTTGCAATATATTGCAATGAAGAGTTTTCAGAAAGCATATCCTTCCAAGAGATTGTTTTGTATAATGTGGTTGGCCACACACACTGGATTTATAGCCATGCTACTTAGTGGACGTGAACCATGAGGGAAAGTCCTTTTGTGGACTGGAACTACGTGATACTTCTCATATGTTGAGTGACCTCAGAGAACTAGAAATACTCAATACCAGAGCAGAAAGTCTTTGCTATACAGTCAGAGAAGTTCTCAAATCTTGAGTCTAGTTCAGTTTTGGTCTTGACTGTGTAGCATTGGCATAGTATAAAAGAGCACTGATGCAAACCAGTGACTTATTTTGGCTGTGTTTGTCTCTTTCCATCCTCTCCTTAACTAAACGATGCCCATTCTGTTTGTTCTTTAATCTGTGTATTCTCTCTATAATTGTCTTGTGAGCAAGCACCTTGACTTAATCATTTTACAATCTGCCCAAAATAATGCCTGATACATAGTAGGTCCTTATTTGATATTCACTTACTAATTCAGCAATTTTTTGAATCCTTATTATTAGTACGTGCTAAATGCGCACCTCTTTTCTTCCTTTTCTTTTTCTTTCTTATTTTTTCTGAATGTAACTGTTTCCTGCTTTCTCTCTTTATGTGTCCTAAAAGGAAAAAAGTTCTTATTGAAAGACTATTTAGGTACAATTCAATTCTGCAAAACTTACTGTGTGCCTATTTTGTGCTAGGCATAGAATTTGACTAGATTTTCCTTCATAGCACTTCCTAGAAGAAAATAAACACACATAAGATTATAATAAAAAATTATGTGGAGAATGCCACAATAGGACTATGCTTTTTGGAGCTAGGAGCGTGTTGTGCTGCCATTTAGATGTTCAGTGTGACTGAGGAGTACACAGATAAAGCAGTTCATAGTAATAGCTTGAACAACTGGCATTTGTATAGTGATTACACAGTGCTCAGCACTATTATTGGCAGTTTATAGTATTGTCTGATTTAGCACTCACAATAGCTCTAAAACATAGTTACTAGTGTTATTCCCATTTTATGATCGAGTAGACAGGACAAAGAGGTGTTCATTAGTATGACAAAGACCTGTATCCCTTTCACTCCCTACCAACCATTTTGGACCTTAATCAATGGCCAACAGGAAATGGTATATTAATAACCAATGAGCCTTGCTTCTCAGGTAGATAACTCATAGGTGAGAAAACTCTGATGCAAGAGTTTATTTTATTTATTTATTTAGTGTGTGCGCACGTGCGTGTGCGTGTGTGCGTGTGCGTGTGTGTGTCTGTGTTTTGGGTTTTGAACCCAGGGCCTTGTGCATACTGAGCACTTGCTCCAACTCTGAGCCACACCTGCAGCCCTGAGAGGTCTTCACTATTGCTCAAGAATTTTCCAGTGAGATGTCAAGCCACAGCTCAGCTGACTTGATGACATTCCTATTATTTGGGAACCTTTTTTTCCATTTCTCATTTCCTCACTCCCCCACTGGTATTTTATGAACCTCAAAAAAAGCTGCTGGCACTTGAATCCTTGGCTCAGTCTGTTTCTAAGTGAATCCATAGTTGTGGGTGAATGCAATCCAAGACAATAGGAGCAGGTAGAGAAAGACTTGAACCCAGACCTTTGAACTCCAGTATCCATGCTCTTACCTCTAGCGACACTAGGGGGCAGTCTGGACAGAGAGTGTGGGCAATGGCAGGCACTTGGGAAAGTTGAGTATGAAGAAGATTCAGTAGAACTAAAACAGTGTTCTGGGAAGTGGGGATGTGGATAGGGGGTACAAGGCCAACAATACAACTTGGGATGAACACACAAAGTTCTTGTAGGTCAAGCTAAGGCTTTTGAGTTTTATCACAAGGGCAACAGGAAGTAATTTCATGGTTTTGCTCAGGTTGTGTTTTGATCAGATATCCATTTGCAAAAAGCTAATTATGGGGGCTGGAGCAGTGGCTCAGTGGATACGGTGCTTGTATAGCATGCGCGAGTACACAAGTTCAAACCCTAGCACTATGTACATACCTAAGTGTTGGAGCAATGACAGCCACATGAAAAACTAATAAAATTGATTCTCTCTCTCTTACTCACTGTCCCTCTCTCTTTAAAAAAAAAAAGTTAATTATGGTGACAGCGTAAAGAATAGATTGGGGTAAGTGGTAGGGATTCTGAGGCTACAGCAACCTGATGAACAACCCATGGACGGAAAAGAATGGAGTAGGGCCGGAACGGTTGTTCAGTGGTTACAGCATTTGGCCAGCATACGCAGGTATATGGGTTCAAACCCCAGCACCCATATACACAACTGAGTGTCAGAGCAAAGAAGGCCATGTGAAAAAAAAATCTCAATAAAAATTGATTCTCTCTGTCTTCTCTCTCTCATTGTCCTATTCTCTTAAAAAAAAAAGAAAGAAAAGAATGGACTAACTGGACAGGTGCTTGAGACACAGAATCAATGCATCCCAGTGTCTGGGAGTGGTTAGGTGCAGGAGTGAAGGACAGAAAGATGAATAGGGTGGCTCTGAACATCTGGGCAAAGGGTACCGGCTTTGAAGCATGAACACAGCAGGGAGAATTGGGGAGGTGTGGGCATGTGTGTTTGTGAGGGTTTAGAAAGAGGACCATTTTGAAAATATTGAGTTGTGAGTGCTTGAAGTTTACCCAAGCAGAGATGTCCAGAGGCAGGTAACGATAGGGCGCTGAGACAGCAGAGCCGCCAGGCACCTGAGAAGGACACTTAAAAGAAAATGGATGGATGTTGCAAATGTCATAGACATTTGTTAAAAACTTGGACGGGGTACTAACCCAGGCACGATGGGGTTCTTAAGGCTTTGGATACAAGTGAATATTAGGGCACCATTCTGAAGACTGCAGTCAGAAAGCATTGGTTTCAAGAGAATCCCAGCTCTCAGGATTTTGAATGCAGCAATGTTCCTGGAAGTTCAGTATATTGAATTGGTTTGGAAATCCATTGAATGTTCGTTTCCAAAGTATTATTATCACTGCTTTCAATTTATCAGGCAAGGAAAATGATCCCTTTTGTTCCAAAAAATCTGAAAAAGAGGAAGGCTTATCGGACCCTCAAAACTACCCAGGCAAAGCAGGCACTTTTGGCAAAGAAGCAGTAATGCTGGGGAACCAGGAAACATTGTGCAACTTTTGGCAGGAATCAGGGTTTGCAAGACATTAGGGTTAACAGACTGCCAAAGTAGGCATTGGCTGCCTGGGTCCTCCAGCATGAGCTAGAATAGACCTCTCTATGATCAAATAAACATAGAGCGGGTCCTCTCTTCCCCACCTAGTGGAACTGCGCAGGAGCAATAACCAGCGCCCTGAAAAGATGGCAGAGGAAGAGCAAAGAAAAGGGTCCCTTTGGTTCCAGAAAAGTGTCCTGAAAAAGAGGAAGGCTTATCAGGCCCTTAAAGCCATCCAGGCAAAGCAGGCGCGTTTGGCAAAAAAGGAGAGGAATGGAAAAGAGTTCAGGGTTAAGCGACGGGAATCATTCCTACATGCGTGCGCTTCAGGCGACTGACAGTAAAACCTCATGCTTTGGAAGTGCCTGGTAAACATTCCCTGGCCGTTGTTGTACACATCCAAAGGTGCAGAGGGCCATTAGGAAACTTCGTCTGAAGACAATGTTCAGTGGTGTCTTTGTCAAGGTCACTCCCCAAAGCCTAAAATTGCTGCGGATGGTAGAACCTTATTAACCTGGAGATTTCCAAATCTGAAGTCTGCATGGGAACTCATCTTGAAACGTGGACAAGCAGAGGTCAAGAATAAGACTGACTGAGGACACAGTGATTGAGGAGCGCCTGGGGAGATTTGGTGTCATTGGCCTAAAAGACCTCATTCATGAAATTGCCTTCCCCGGGAAGTATTTCCAGGAGATCTCTGGGTTCCTGTGCCTTTTCCACCTCTCTGTGGCTGGCCATGCTACCCAGAATAGAGTCGGCTTCTTCAAGAAGATTGGCACACCTGGCTATCGGGGTGAAAGCGTCAATGAGCTCCTCCGCCAACAACTAAACCCAGAATATCTGAAAGCAGTGCCATAGAAGCATGTGTTTTTGTTTTATGGAATTGTTATCAAGTATCTTCAGAGACGACTATTTTCTGCTTTCAGAAACTGTAAGGAAGGGAATGGGAAAAAGACAGTAGGTTATGGAAATAGCAGGCATCTGTCATCTCAACCCAGTTCCAAAGAAAATCCCATTGTTTTCCAGATTGACCACCCCTGCCTCTGAAATCAACATGTGCTGCAGAGGAAAAAGGAGTCCTGCTTCCTCACTTCTTCTATCCTGGGGTTTAATGTTGGTTAATGAATAACCCAAGCATGTATACAAGGCTGGCTAAGACTTGTAGCAGTGGACCAAGCCCAGGAGCATGCTTGAATCTGTTTTGAAAAGACTTGAAATACCTAGGAAAGAGAGCACAAAAATGAAGTGCTCAAACGTCTCTGTTATTAGTCAGTTCCACTTTTTTAGTGACAACTTTGTGAGTTCTCAGACTTGCCTGGCCTCTAAGAGTATCTGGGGGCTTTTCTATCCTAGGGTGCAACAGACTTTACCTTGAACACATGCATACTCAAAATTTTGCTTTGAATGTCAAAATATTCATAGACCTTTTGCTTTCAGGACCTGTGCATCATCTTTGAGGAAGTCCTGTTGTAACTAGCATTTGGTTACACAGGCCATGATCTTTCTAGTCTTTCCTGGTTCCATGCCCTGTAGAAGACTAAGTTTGCCAAGCCATTTGGGAGTTTCCTATTAAGAACACAGTGATGCTGGGTGTGGTAGTACACACCTATAATCCCAGTGACTCTCCTTGCCTATTCCAGCTTGAATTGCATTTGCACTCCTTTTCTCCTGAATGGCCTGACTTTTCAGTGACATTAAACACATTCATGATGGTTAAAAAAAAATAGGCCTCTGAGACTGAAGAAAGAGGCTGCAACTGGGTATAAATTTCAGAACAACAGTTGATATTAGAAGACATTAAAGCTTTGGGCATGACAGTTCCTTGACAAAAGAAAAAAAAACTGGATTGTACATAAAATATTTTCACACAGAGTATCTCATTTGAACCTCATAGTAGCCATCTAAGGAATGTGGGAAAGATATTTTCATCATGATTTTGTAAGAGGAAATTGAGACACACAGGCCATGATTGGGGCTTTAGCTAGAAAGCCAGAGAGCTGAGACAAGGACTAGGTATACAGCCCCATGTCCAGTGCTCTTTCCATCACCCAACTCTGGCCTCCTAAAACGTGTTGGAGTTGCCATATTGAGTGATTTACATCCTCACCAGAATTTTTTTTTTATATTGTAGAAATATGGTATGTGTCAAATCATGATGCGTAATGTTCTTTTCTGAAGTTTGCACTTTTTTTCTGATAATTGGACAGACATTTAACGTAATGGTTGGTTGGACACAGGCATACATGATGCTGACTCCCACTTTTCAAGACCGAGCGTGCTTTGCAGGTGCATTCCCAGAGGCTCAGTTAGGGCTGGGCTGTTTTTCTCAGTCCATTCATTTCTGCATCACCAGTTACCATGGTTGTCTCCCCTTTTATTATTTTTGACCACGTGCTAAGCATCTAATACAACTCCATAGAATTAAGCTTTCGGCTGTAATAATTCACATTTATTCAGTGA
>PVKS010022846.1:0-33163 GCA_004027875.1 Aplodontia rufa
TTTGTTGTATATCATTACACCTTTTCCAGATTTAAAACATAAGAATTGACCTTCTTTCTCAATGGCCAGAGTCTAGCTCTAGCCTCCACAGATGAGTGAAGACATTCGATCCTTGGTCTCTGGGTTATGCTTATTTCACTTAGCATAATTTCTTCCATGGCCATCCATTTACCTTCAAAGGCTGCAATATCATTGTTTCTAATTGCTGAGTAGAATTCCATGGTATATATGTCCCACAGTTTTTGGATCCATTCATCCAGTGAGGGACATCTGGGTTGTTTCCATAATTTAGCTATTATAAATTAAGCTGCTATGAACATAGATATTGCTGTGACACTGTAGTGTGCTGATTCTAAATCCCTTGGAAAAATACCCAAGAGAGGAATAGCTGGATCATATGGTGGGTTCATCCCTAGTTTTAGAGGATTCTCCACACTGCTTTCCAGAGGGTCTGTACCAATTTGCAGTTCCACCAAAAGTGTGCTAGTGTACCTATCTCTCCATACCCTCTCCAGCATCAATTACTGTTTATTTTCTTCATGTTGCCAATCTTACTGGCTTGAGGTGATATTTTAATGTAGTTTTCATTTGCATTTCTCTGAATACTAGTGATTTAGGGCACTTTCTCATGTATTCATTGGCTTGATCAATATCTTCTGTTGAGAGGTTTCAATTTAGTTCTTTGGCCCATTTATTGATTGGATTGTTTGTGTTTTTATAGTTGAGATGTTTGAGGATTTTGTAGATTCTGGATATGAGGCCCCTGTCAGAGGAATCACAGTCCATGATTCTCTCCAATTCTGCAGGAAACTTCTTGACTTTTTTTATTATTTCCTTGGCAGTGCAAAAGCTTTTTAGCTTTATGGCATCCCAATCACTGATTTTTGACTTTACATCCTTCACTTTAGGAAACATGTTGAGAAAGTCTTTGCCTACTCCCAAATGCTGAAGTGTTGGACCTAAATTTGTCTTCCATCAGTTGCAATGTAGCTGGTTTAATTTCTAACTCCTTGATCCATTTTTATTTGATTTTCATGCAAGGTGAAAGATAAGGGTCTAATTTCACCTTTCTGCAAGTGGCTGACCAGTTTGTCCAGCACCATTTGTTGAATAGATTGTCTCTCCTCCGTGTAATATTTTGTCCCCTTTTGTCAAAAATCAGATGTTTAAAGATTTGAGAGTTTGTTTCAGGGTCTTCCATTCTATTCCATTGGTCCTTCCTATCTTGATACCAGTACCATGCTGTCTTTATCACTACAGCTCTATAATATAGTTTTAGGTCTGGTATAGCAAAACCACCTGTTTCTTCTTTCTCGCTTAGTAATAGTTTGGCTATTCTGGGAACCCAGATTGTTAACCAGTACCTGACATTTCTTCATGTTAACCACTATCCTTTATTGTCCTTTAAGTTCCCAGTTGGTGGGAGTGTGGCCAGCCAAGACTCACATCCTCAGGTGACTGATGACCACCAGCAGTGGTTGTCTCAGGACTTCTGTCAGTTTTAATCGTCTTTTTCTTCTTTGCTCCTGCAAGGACACCAGAACTGGTCTTCTGTTGATATGCTCTCTACTTTCTCTTGGATGCAGCCAATTTGCATCCTCTGGTTTCTTCCAACGTTCCAGGGCGGGGCAGGGGAAACTTGCAGGCACACAGGACCATCCTCCTGGTATCCATCCAGAAATGGGAAACCGCTTCTGGCAGCTTCAGTGCCTTGGTGCAGCTGAGCCCCAGAGAACCATATCCAGAGCAGTTATCAGCTCCTCATTTTTTATATACACACTGCAATCACTTGTATCTTTCTTCAGAATTTAAAAAAGTGATTAAGTTCACAGGTATTTCACTTAGGAGCAGATATAATAATAGAAAACAGGTCATTGTGAACCTTGCTAGATATGCATTTATCTGATTTATCTCAAATATGTCATCTTGTGTAGGAGATCCATGATTTTAGTTTATTTCTGATTTTTTTTGGTCCTGATATATTCTGTCATGTCTTTTTACTTTGAGGCTGCCATTTATAGAGTTGCCAGTTTTGTTAAATTGGCTTTGAAAGCCAAGATTTAAACTTTTTTCACACCTTCACCTGTCTCAGTTACTTTATACTTAAATTTTGAGATTGTTATGTATATCTTTATTTTATGAAGAATATGAAGAAAGTAAGATTGATGTGTTTTCTATAAGTTTATCACTTATTAGTAGACATGTCAAATAGTACTTTGGGGACTTATTTTTTATTTCTTTTTAGAGAAATTTTTAAAAATAGTTGATATCAAATGAAATGATCTTTCAAGAAAAAGTCTAATATTTAATTGTTTTTACAGAACTCAACGTAGTATGAATGGTCCTTTTGCTCCAGGGCTGGTGGTCACTTCTAAACTATTTGTAGTATCACATGATGCAAAGTTGCTTTTCAGCGCTGGACACTGGGATAACAGCATTCAAGTGATGTCACTTGCAAAAGGCAAAATTGTCTCTCATAACATCAGACATATGGGTAAGCATTAACTTTTTCTTCCCCCCAAAATAAAAAAGTGCATAATTTTTTAAAGTTTTTGAACTATTTAAAAGTAGTACATGCTCCCTTATAAAGAACAATAAATTTTACCTTTTTGAGGGTGCTAGGGATCAAACCCATGGCTGCAAAATGGTAGGCAAGCATTCTTCCACCGAGCTCTATCCCTAGTCCCTAAATTTTACCTTTGAAGCTGAGTAAATTTTTGATAATGAAATACTCTAAATATTATATGCTTTCTATATTGGTTTCTCATGTATTAGGGGTGTACTAAAGCATCATATAAATTAAATATGTAGAAGATGTTAGACTAAGTCTTTAATTGGCTGATAGAAACGAGGGTTTTAAGACAAAGCGATAATAAAATGTGTCATCCTTAAATAAGACATAACCTTCCCTATTATTGTGTTAACAATAAAACATGAAATAGATAACATTGTTGAATGTAATTTACTGATATGTGTTTTGTGAATAAAAACATTGAGTGGATATTTTTTCTAATCTATCAGGAACAAGAAATGGAATCCACTGCTTATTCTGTACCAGTGATTCCTAGGATGTCACATATATAACCCAACTGTTCACAGTTCATGAAAAAAAATTTATATTTGTGAATTTATGGCATGATAATATATACTGTTTTTGAAAGAAGGAGAGAGAGAGAATCAATTTTCATTTATTGTTTTCATCTGGCCTTTGTTTCCCCAACACTTAATTGTATATGTGGTGCTGAGGTTCTAACTCAGATCCTCACACAGCCACCACTCCAGCCCTGTACTATTTTTCTTTCTTCTTCTCCTACTCTTCCTCTTCCTACTCCTCCTCCTTCTTTTTGTCTTCTACTTCTTCTTCTTCTTCCTCTTCCTCTTCTTCCTCCTCCTCCTCCTCTTCTATACTTCCTTGTGTGCATGATGCTGGGGTTTGAACTTGCGTCCTCAAGCATGCCAGGCAAGTGCCGTAACCACATAGCTACCACTCTGGCCCTGTACTGTTTTTCTTAAAGACACATATTCTATAAGATTTCAGTTCCCAACAGAAGGAGAAAATAATTGAGAAAGCAGAGAGGCATAACAAAATTAACTGGGGATTCATTTCAAACTATCCAACCTCTTCCCCAAATTCTAATAGATATTACACATACCCTCCATCTGCACCTCGCACTCAAAAAATGCTAAAATATTGTCAAAGAAAGCTCTTTTAGGTGACTTTTTTTTTTTTTTTGGTATCAGGAATTGAACCTAGCAGTGCTTAACCACTGAGCCACATCTTTAGCCCTTTTTATTTTTTATATTGAGACAGAGTCTTGTTAAGTGGCTTATGGCCTCACTTTGTTGCTGAGGCTGGCTTTGGACTTGTGATCCTCCTGCGTCAGTAGCCACTGGAATTATGGGCATGTGCAACTGCACCCAGCTCTCCTAGGTGATTTTGATACTCTTCTTTCCTGTCACTTGTTGCCAGTTCTTTTCCAATGCCATTCCTACCCTTCCACCTGTTAGAATAAAAGCTTCAGCAATAGTTTGAATATTAACTAATGTTTCTCTTAAAGTTCTCTTCCAGCAAAACCAAGATTTCATTTTATTGTATTCTTTTTTCTTACAGATATTGTGACTTGCTTAGCTACAGATTACTGTGGAATACATTTGATTTCTGGTTCCAGAGATACCACGTGTATGATATGGCAAATAACACAACAGGTAGTCATGCATTTATATGTTCTGGTTTAGATCAGAGATTCATCTTGAGAAAACTAATGAGATGCCTTAATAGGATAATGAATTTTTCTCCAGCAGTAAATGACTTTTTTAGCTCCTTTGCATTCTTTTACCTGAATTCCATCTTGTCCTGATGACATGGTTTCTTTCTAGGTTTATTTTCTAATTCATTAATCCCCTATACTTTCCCAATATTTTCCTTGTTAACCTTTTCTAGGAAAATAGTAATTTTTTTATTGACTTGATAGCATAATAGTCTTACTGGCCTTTCTAATGGAACCTCTAGAATTATAGGTTTATAATTTTCATGAACCTTTTATGATCTCACAATACCATTGATTCAAGAAGTGTCTGTGTCCCTCTCTAAAGTTTTCTACCTTGCTTTAGCAGGTTTGAACTGTCCTTCAATTTTTATAATAAACCCACGTATTTGCTATACTTTAATTATTTACTCCTAAATAGATCATTTTTTGATCAGTCGTTATGTTTAGTATTGGAATTCATTACTAAATGTATTTGGAGAATATCCTTTTTTTTTTTTTTAGTAACCTGAATTATTTAAATAATATAGAAACTACTTGTTTTGTGAAAGTTGAAGTACACTAAGCACACAGATGGACACTCATAGGGGAAGGCAGCATGTCCAATGTCCCAGGTAATAGAGAAATTGGTACAAACTGTAAAGAACAGATAGATGGTCTGAGTAGAGTTGCCTACAGTAATCACGAATAAAGCAAATAACTTGTCAACTATTCAAGCATTCCATAGCATAAAAAGTACTATACAAACAAAGCATACTGAAGACATGAAGAAAGCATCTTCTTTCTTCTGAAAGAAAACATCTTAGAGATGGGAATTCCTTATAATAAAATTATGTAATTAGGAGAACATAATAAAAAAAACAATTCAATGAAACAGAAACTCCAAGATAAAATGATGAAATAACATGGTAAAATGTTATCCAAGACCAGATAGAAAAATAAATAAAATTTATTCTCTCATTTATTTTCTCTCTCTCTCTCTCTCTCTCTCTTTCTTTCTAAAAAAATTTAAAAAAAATTATTGCAGTTAGAAAAGAATTATAGCTGTGGATATTAAAGATTAGTCAACATAAACATAATTGAAGTCCCTGAAGTAGAGACTTCAGTAAATGGGAAGAAAAAGTACTCAGATATATAAAATAAGTTTATTTGAAGTTAATGAAGAATAAATCTGTAGATTAAAAGGGCAAGTAACATAGCCGGAAATTAATCAAAGACAGTCAGCATTGAAACCATTGAGATTAAGTTTTGACTTTTACGATTGAAAATAATTTGGGAATTCAAGGAGAAACATAAGGAATACTACTATCATTCACCTTGGTGGTTATAACAACTTACAGTATTACTTTGTTATTATAAAATTTAAGTGCAGAATGAATTTTGTTATAAAAATAGTAGTTAAAAAAACCTTTGTTTTTCTGTTTTAATATTAGGGTGGTGCTCCTGTGGGCTTAGCATCTAAACCTTTTCACATTCTTTATGGACACACTGATGAGGTATTAAGTGTCGGCATCAGCACTGAACTAGACATGGCAGTGTCAGGATCAAGGGTAAGAGTTCATCTTAAAGAAATGCCACTTACTTTTTCTACAAATTCAGTAGCAGTGTTTTTGTAGGAGAATTGGTAAAAGAAATTTTATAACATACTTGTGTAGGACATTTTAAAAGAGGAGGAACAGAGAAAGAAAAAACTTAAAAAGACTGAATTCTATTTGGGGATTTTATTTTTCCTGCTAGTTAAGGGAAGAGAGCATTCTATAAGATAAAATACAACTGGAAATCCAAAATAGGAATTTTTCCTAAGGTATATATATGTCCTTAATGGAATAATCATTTTTCAGTTCCTTTCCGCATTTGTTACCCAGCCATTTTACTTTCCTTTTTTGTGTGTATGTGATTTTACTTTCCTTGTATTCTTCATTTTATAATATTTCCTCTGTGTAGGATGGCACTGTGATCATACACACCATTCAGAAAGGTCAGTACATGAGGACTTTACGACCACCTTGTGAGAGTTCTCTGTTCCTGACCATTCCCAACTTGGCTATATCCTGGGAAGGACATATTGTCATCTACTCCAGCACTGAAGAAAAGGCCACCCTCAAGGTATATAACACTTTCATGTAGTAGTTATAGACTTCAGATTATAAGTTTTTTTCCTCTCTGCAACATAAATGAGGCAGTTGGAGGAAGAAAAAAGAAACACCACATTTTGATGAGACTGTTCATCATTGAGTTGTTTACTCCTTAGTATTAGACAGACTTCCACTATAATCTTGGCCTCACATTTGTATTTTGTGTTAGGGATTTCTATTGGTCTGTATAATAAATGATTTTAAAAAATAATTTCTGATTATGTGGAACTTCATAAGCTTACGTGAAAATGGTAATCAAATTCTTTTCACACAAGGCAGGGTATAAATAAATAAACTCTTAATTTTATTTATTTCCTTTCAGTGATAAAGTCTTTTGAATGTAAGAGAATCTTTTCATTTTATGAATGGCAAGTATTTTGGGGCTGGAAAGAGATTTTAATTCTTGGGTGAGATTTCTTGTTTAATATTTATTTACTTGGCAATTTAGTTTGAAATCACTATTATTGTCTATATACTTGCTCTTTACATACAATCATATTTTTACCCCAAGGTTGTAATCATTTTGTTATGGTCATAGTTTCAACTGACAATATAAAAACTCAGCTTTTTATCAGGCCCTTAAATGTTCCTCATTAATTCTTTGTAGGATAAGAATGCATTACACTTATTTTCTATAAATGGCAAGTATCTGGGGTCTGAAGTCCTGAAGGAACAAATATCAGATATATGTATAATTGGAGAACACATCATCACAGGCAGCTTACAGGGATTCCTGTCTATAAGAGATCTCTACAGGTAAGTAATAGAAATATCACTTGATAAAAGGTAGTGGCACTTCCAGCATAAATGGAAATCAAGAATCTAAAATTCCTAATCTTTTAGTTTAGCATGTATTATAAAAATTGTTGGGGGAAACTACAACAAGTGAAACCCAAGGTGGTCATCCATGTTTTGGCATTACCCCTGGATAACAAAGTATATATACATTGGTTACTGATGGTTTGATGATGTTTCCCCCTCAATTGTATCTCTGTATACTTCTAATAAAAAAAATTGTTTTATTTCATAGATGTGGAAAAAAATTGAGGACTATAAAGGATTCCTGAATTAGTTAAAACAAGGAAAATATAAAAATAGGGGATTTGGGATAGAGGGATAGAAGTGACATACAATAAAATAGAACTCTCGCCCAGGAAGTAATGTATAAGAAAGATTTTTGAGGGGAATAGAGCCTAAGATAGTTCGATGCATATAAATAAATTACAGTAACTTTTGTAAGAAGGGGAGAAAGGTAAAGAATGTAATAATGCATGTGATAATAGTACTTTGTGTATTTAAGCTAGTAAATATGAAGAATACCGAACTTAAACACATATCCACTACTCAAACAATCCTTTTCTTCACTACATGAAATAACAAGAATCCTCCACCAGTTTTTGCACATATATGCAAAACATGTACAAATAGGTTAACCTTAAAAACATTTTAGTGTTTTTAAATCTATTCCAATTATATTTTTCCAAGAATTGTTTACAACCCTGCTTTTATAGTACTATTAACAGAATCTCAAATTAGAAAAATCAATGGGCTCTTTTAGCATTTTATTCTAGAATGTAGTCTAGGAGCTAGAGCAGTGGCTCGGGGGTGGAAGTGCTTGCCTGGCATGCGCAAGGACTGGGGTTCAAACCCCAGCATTGCTTACACAACTAAGTGTTGGAGAAACAAAAGCCAGATGAAAAAATAAATGAAATTGATTCTCTCTTTCTCTCTCTCGGAAAAAAATAAATAAAATGTAGTCTGTATTTCATAGGATTCTTCATTCTTTGTTGAGCAAACAGGCATTTTTCATAATGGAATATCAAACAAAGCAAATAGACCAATTTTATTGACTTTAGAAGTACATATAGAGGCTGGAGCGGTGGTTCAGCGATTTCGGCACTTGCCTGGCAAGCACGAGGACCCGGGTTCAAACCCCAGCACCATGTACACAACTGAGTGTTGAAGCAACTAAGGCCATGTGTAAAACTAAATAAAGTTGTTTCTCTCTTTCTCTGTCTCACTTCCCTCTCTCTTTAAAAAAAAAAAAAAAATTAGAAGTACATATATTTATGTGCATTTTTTGAGCCTTTTGGCATTCTTACCTAACTTCCACTTATCAATCAAGGTAAAATGCATTTAGTGAAAGAGGCTCTATGTGCCCAATACTGTCATGCTTAGTCATAATAACTGACCTTGAAGTTATTATGGATTAATGAGAACAATTTAAAAGTTAAATTATATGGAGTTAATTGTATGTATAGGAGGAGTTTTAAAGACAGTAAGGATTACTGTGAATATCAGTAGTCAGGAGTCTCCATGAAGGATTAGTGGGAACGGAGATGGAGATGGAGGGCCATCTTCTAGAGTTAAGGATAGATAAGGTGTAAGAAAATAAAGCATAAAGACATAGGACAGCAGTGAGCACAGCATGTATGTATTGTGCTATATTTCATCAATAAGGTCAAGGCAGGGCTAGAACAAATGCTCACTGATGATATGAGGCTCAGAGAATAATGATGTGTACAAGAGCTCTATTTACTAATGGGAAGAACACTAAGGACAAAAATTATAGAATACTACCTGGTTTTTTTTTGTTGTTGTTGCTGTTTTTCCTTTGTCTCTTACTTTTCCTCTAATTCCATTAGTAGCCTTCTGTTAAGGGCACAGATAGGATATCTGCATCTGAAAAGTGATGAATCGGGAAGAGGATTTTTCGTAATAGAATAGATTAGAAATTGAGGAAAAAGAGTAAGGTTCTCTAGAGAGTAAAGAAAATAATTTTTGTATATTAGATTGATGGATGTTTTATTAATATTTTGAATATAGATGATTAGAGGAAAAATAGATGCTGAGAATAGAAAAAAGAATTTATCAAGTATTTTAAGTAGTACTGTAAATAGGGGCCCTTGTATCACTGAGACTGTCTGAATGTAAGTTCCCACATCTGTAAAATTACAGTGTCAAACTAGGTGATCATTAAGTTTTCTTGTAGGTATAAAATTCTGTGCAGTCATTATATATGCATGTAATAATGTCTATGTTTTTTGTTTCTCTTCTAGTTTGAATCTCAGTGTCACTCCATTAGCCATGCGATTGCCTATCCACTCTGTGTGTGTAACCAAAGAATACAGCCATATTCTTGTAGGTTTAGAAGATGGCAAATTGATTGTAGTGGGTGTTGGCAAGCCAGCTGAGGTAAAACCTAGCATCATGGATTTCATTTCCCGTTCTATTGGGGATTCCTTTGGTTCTTCATTACAACTGACTCAGAAGTCTCCATTATGGATAAATAAGTTCAAAAACAAATTTGATTTTTCAAAGGGCAGTAAATGAAAACAAGATAAAGTTATTATTCATGAGTGATGTTTATATTGTGATATATTTGAAAGTACACATTTCACAGTTTCTGTCCACCACTTTATATGTATAGGAAAGTCTTTTTGTTCCTTTTCTAAATTTAGGACCATTACATGAATTTTAGTACACAAAGGTCTTCATAAAAATAAAATATAAGTTCAAACAGTAAAAGTACTTAATTTAATTTTGACAAAAACCCAATATCGCTGTATGTTCTTTTGCAAAAGTTCTTTCTGTTTAGAACTATAAATATTCTCAGTTTCCTATAACTGTAAATTTTGTTTGCTGATGGCTTATCAGTTACTAAATATTCAAATATCATAAATCATTGTTACAAGGAAAACTTTGTGGCTTACTTAAAGTAAGTTAGTGGTTTTCTAAGAAATTTATTATAGAGTTAAATTAATCATTATACATTTTGGGGGGACATCATTGGTCTTTTCTGAGAAGTCTAATTATATGGCATCTATAGGGTTTATTTCAAGAGAAGAAATTACTATTACATTGTCAGTGGTTATAATCAATCTATTATAGAGCAGAAGAACCTTTTGCTTTATAAGTGTTTTAAAATTTTAGTCCTTATATTCATTTTTCAGGGTACTCTTTTAACAAAAGTATTCTTACTAAAATGACTACAACATTTAGTTTCAAATCTGACAATTCCCCAAACAATGTGAGCCTCTTTATCTCGCTTATATTTAAACTATATTAGGCATGTGTTTCTCTTCAACATTGAGTTTCTTCATTAATAAGTTTCCCAAATCAGATCCCTGCTAATGTTTTGATTATGTAAAAATTCTGCTCAAATTTTATTCTTCAAGTATATTTCACTTTATTTGGATTACCCAAGTGCCTTTTAGATTTTCTTGCTCTCCCTACCGTAGGTAAGTTTGTCAGCTTCTGATATTACCAAATCTTTTTTAGTGAAATGACCATTATGTGCATACTTTTTCTTTTAAAAATTAATTTGAAAAAACACCTAAGCTAATACATTTCATAGGTCTAAATCAATGTTTTGTACTATTTACTAAATAAAGTTTGATAATTTCCCCTTATAAGAATTATGTAGTCTACAATACATAGAATCTGAATTCTGTATAGATTGTGAATGAAAGTATTTTCTATCTCCTTTATGTCTTTGGATATAGTAGTTGAATTATGGATCTACTATAATAAATTGAATATTTAGAATCTTTCATAATTAAAATTTAATTTATTATATAAATGTGACCATAATATGAGGTAGATTGATAGTTATAAAACCATTTCTGCATCAAGATTTATTTTTATCTGAAACATCAAAGTCTTGATTAATGTATTTTTAAATCATGTATCAGATTTATATATTATTCTGTCAGTATGAAATTCATATTTGTAAAGCAGATGGTAAGGTAGTAATATATTAACAGAAATAATGTTTCATAAAATACATCTGGAAGAGAAAATGCAAAACAAGCATCCCGAGCCACTGGTATCTTTGTATGAGGCTTATCTTCATTGCTCCAATAAGTGTACCCTAGAAAAGCTACCATTAAAAACTGGTGACAGGGCAACCTGTGGTGGATCCCCTCTCACTCTGTGGGAGTTCTGTTCCTATTTCTATTCTTCAATAAATACTACTCTAATATTTTTTTTAAAAAAGTGACTGAGAAATCACCATAAAAAGTAGATTGTAGGGGATTAGAACAGTGGCTCAGTGGTACAGCACCTGTCTACCATGTGTGAGGACTTAGGTTCGAAACCCAAAACCACATACATGACTAATTGGGGGAAAAACAAAAATCAGATTAAAAATAAATAAAATAACTATCTCTTTCTGTCTCTCTCCCTCTTTCTCTCTTAAGAAAAATAAAAAAGTAGAATGTAGACTGGGAAAGGTGGTGCACGTCTCTAATCCCATCTAATCAGAAGGCTGAAGTAGGAGGATCACTAAGACCTGCCTGGGCAATTTAGTGAGATCCAGTCTCAAAATATAAGAGCTAGGGATATAGCTCAGTGATAGAGCACTAGCCTAGCATGTGCATTGTCCGGGGTTCAGTCCCTAGTACCACAAAAAATAAAAATATTATATATGGAAAAGTGATTACAATCAAATGGGGTTTGTTTTGCCACCTAGATATATAAGCATTTTTAAGAACATTTACACACTAATTTAATTAATATTTGGTATATTGGTGAAGGTGGTAGGTAGTGTAGATTCAGTGGTGAGCAAAATGTGATTCTTACCTTCAAAGACCTTTTGCTATTCTTGCTTTCTTCACTATTTTTAGTCATTCTATTGTTAAATGTTATTTTTTAAAAATTCTTCAATATTGTTAAGTTACTTTTATTAAAACATCATTTTACTTTATTCTTATCCTTATGAGTAGCATTAATAGTACAAATGTACAAATACCAAAAAGAAAATCCTCACAACTGTATATCTACATAGCTAGATTAAGTATAGCTTAGGAAGCTTTTTTTTAAATGAAGTGATACTATTTTTATTAAATGAGTTGTAATTTTGACATAACTGGGACATTTTCTTTTTAAATTTTCATAGGCATTAGACCATTCTTAACTAAATGACATAATCATAAGCCTTTATTATTAATCATGCTGATTATGCTAACAAAACCTTATTCTTCATTCTACAAAATCAGTGTCTTATATATTGATTTTATGTATCCTTTTTATTTTCTTAACATCTATTCTTCATTTTTCTGGATTACTTTAAACAGATGCGTTCAGGTCAGCTTTCTCGAAAATTGTGGGGATCTAGCAAGCGACTCACCCAGATTTCAGCTGGAGAAACAGAATATAATACTCAAGATTCCAAGTGATTATTTTCTTCATCTTCTGTGATAAATAACTGAAACTTGATTTATTGCTTTGTCACTTTAACCACATCTCTCAACTCCTAAAAGTTTTAAGGTCTTTATTCCTGAAAATAATTTAGGAATTGTCACAATTTGATACAGAGTATATACAAATATAGGTTGTATTATTACCATTTTTAAAATTTCTGTTAGCATTAATGAATCAAGTCTTATTAAGCAGTTCTTGGTCTACACTAAGATGGATTTAAGAAAATACATTTGATTCAAATTAGTGGCCTGTTCCTAAAGTTCATTGGATCCATTTTTAAAAACCAGCTTCCGAAATGAAAAAATTAGGTTCAACCTTATTGTTCTCAATGGCAAAATTCAAGGTATTTCTATAAAGAAGAGTAAAGATAATGGGACAGTTGAGAGATATGGATTTATACATTCTTTAGATAATCATTTTCCTATTTACTCACCACCACATTAAAAAATCAATTTTTATGAAACTTCTAGTTGGAGGGAATAATTTTAAAACCATCTGTTGCACAGTTGAATTTTCAAAACTCAGCAAAAGTTCCAGGTTTGCATGGTAAGATTAAAATATGAATATTGAAACTATTAAATTGGCCATTTCTACTAGTATTTAACATGTTACTAAGGAGAATTTATTGAATTGTATTATTACATAATAAAAGTTGGGTAGGAAAAGGAGAAACTGGAGATAACATTTTACAGATGTATTTCGTATGTTTAAGCAAAAATGCTGATTGTGATTTTCATAGTGGGGTCCTTCAAGCTGCATTTGCAGCACAGTTTTCATCTGCAAAATTCAAAATGTTTTGCCTTCTTTTTGCTAAGCAAATAGTGTGTTTTGTTCTGATAATTAGAAGTTAGCAATAATACCCAAGTGCTTTACTTCTTTACCTGGGATATCTGTGTGATTGATGAACGAACTGGAAGAATACAAATGACTTAAGAGCTGTTCAGATAATTGTGTAAAAAACACATTTCTTTCTCTTTTTTTGTTTATAAAAGTACGTTATATAATTAGTTCCAATTCAGTCCCCAGTATTGCCCCTTCTGTGTTCAGCCTCCACCCCACTTTCTAGATACACATGATAACAGCATACTCGATGATATAATTTTAAAATATGGTGTATAACTTTTTCAATTCTGTCCCCAGTATTTCCCCTCCCCATTCTCTACCCTCCACTCTATTATTCTTTCTATTATTTACCAATAGTTTTAAAAACACATTTCTGTTTTGTTTTGTGTATAACTTTTAGGATTACAGTTAACTTTATTATAGGTGTTTGAATGTTACATTATGCTTTATTATTCAAGACTTTGAAGTAAAAGTCTTGATTAGAGTTTCAAAAGATTATTAAACCTAGTTCTTTTATAAAATCAGCTTTTGAGTTAGGTCAGAGAGCTTTTATGAATATCAGTGTTATGAATCTGAGGTTCCATGAGTTTGAAGGAATTTATGAATCCCTGACATTGCAGAAATTTTGTATGTTGAATGCACTTTCGGGAAAGAATATTTGCATGACTGACTTACTTTCTTTCTTTCTTTCTTTCTTTTTGTAAAGAGAGAGAATCAGGTTTTTTTATTTGGCTTTCGCTGCTCTGATATTTTGTTGTGTACATGGTGCTGGGGTTTGAACTCATGTCCCTGTGCATGCGAGGCAAGCGCTATAACCCCTGAGCCACCACTCCAGCCCCTTCATGACTTTCTTTAAGGGGTCTACATACAAAAAAGAAGCAAAACACTTTTTTACAATAATTTCTTCTTAAAATAATAATATTCTTTGTTATTCCACAAATCATAGATTTCTTTGTATCTGATTATCTTCTCTATTAAAATCTCAGAGAAATTTCCCTTTGATTTTCTCTTTCCTGTTTACCACAAAATCCTGATCCCTTTTCTTTATAATCCTATGAATAAAACAATTAAGAAATAAAGGATGATTTAGGGAAACTTTTGAATAGTTTTATGCGTTGAGTCAGGTTACAGGATAGTTTTCTTTCTAATAAATTAAAAGCCTCTGTTTCATTTAGGAAAAAAATAGCTGCACTTTAGGTAAATAACACTGCATTTGCCTGGTGCAAAAATAGAACATGTAAATGTGAAGTCCTCTTCTGAGAACTTCAAGAATTTGCATTGGAAAAAAGTCAAATGACAAGTCAATAGGGAGAATTATGATTTATAAATGAGATTTATTGCTTCTGTTAATTTATTTGGCTCCCGGTGTAGTCCTCCACCCATGTTGCCAACAGGCCCAACTCATTTTTTTTTTACATTTTTATTCTTTTTAGTTATAACCATGGAATATACAATGACATGATTATAAAAGCATGGAGTATATAACTTATTCTAATTCAGTCCCCTGTGCTTCCCTTTCCCCTCCCTCCCTTTCACCTCCTGTTCTCTTCCCTCTACTGATCTTTCTGTTATTTACAATTATTTTTTTAATTAGTGTCTTGATGTACATGCTGGTGAGATTCACTGTGGTATATTTATATATATACATAGGGAAGTTAGGTCTGGTTCATTCCATGAATTTTCCCTATCCCATCCTTCCTTCCTACCATTCATTCTCCTTTGTTTCTCTGATCTGTTCCTTATTTTCAGTTAGCTTCCACAAAGCAGAGAAAACATTCGACCTCTGACTTTTTGAGTCTGGCTTATTTCACTAAGCATGATAGCCTCCAGTTCCATCTATTTACTGGCATAACCTAAAGTACTTCTTTATGGCTAATATTTCATTGTGTATATATACCACATTTTCTTTATTCAGTCATCTGTTGAAAAGCACCATTCTTTATCTTACATTTCTTAAGGAGATTTCAGATCAGCAGAACCAATGTGATTAGTTTTTTTGTTTGAAAATGTTTATTTTGAGGGAACTTTTTCTAAATTAAAGCTGTATATGTATTTCTTTTGGTTATTTGTTTAGAGTTTTTTGGGGGTTTTTGGGGGTTTTTTGTTTTTTTGTTTTTTTGAGAAGGACAGAGAGTGAGCGAGAATGAATTTTTATTGTTTTTCTCATGGCTTTTGTTGCTCTGACACTTAGTTGTGTACGTGGGTGCTGGGGTTTGAACCCATGCACTTTCGCTGCCGGGCAAGTACCATAACCGCTGAGCCACTGCTCCAGCCCCTTATTTAGAGATTTTTATATAAAAATACCTTCCTTCTTTTTGAGGTCACTTAGTATTGGATTCAAAAATTATTTTAGATACTGAAGTTACAAAAAACATAGGTAATTGAAAAAAATTTCTTAAATTGATGATGCTCTACTGTGCTGCGTTTGAAATAGAGGAACTGAAGAAGCAGTATTCATTTTATAACACAAGAAACTGTTCACAGTATAAACAATATCTAATCTAGACCAATAATAGATGTTGAGAGTTGAGAGTAGTAAAATTATTCTTCATATTGCTGTTTCCCAGAAGTAAAAACCAAAATTGTATGAGTTTTTTTGGTGGTTGTTTTGTTTTGCTTTTTGTTTTTGATAGTGAAGATTGAACCCAGGGACTTAACCCTGAGCTATATATCTCTAGTCCTTTTTATTTTTTATATTGAGACAGTGTTTCACAAAGTTGCTGAGTATGGCTTTGAACTTGCAATCTTTCTGCCTCAGCTTCCCAAGTTGCTAGGAAAATTGTGGAATTCCTAAAATATTAGCAGTAGTGTAAGAAAGTGGAAACTTAAGTTTTATTTATTCAAATAAGCAAATATAGTAGAAATGTTAGCTGAGTAATATGTTCCTCATTTAAACTGTATAGCTCACTCATTTAAAAATCACTAGATAAAAATCACTGGGAAAATACACTTTTGGGGATTGTGTATTTAGATGTCATCCATAGAAGTTATTTTTATGTTATATAGTAGCAGAAAGTAACTGTATCTTTAGAATGGTATAATGGATGGACCGTTGTCGAGTCTGTTGTCTTTATAGAACTTTTCATCTGCTTATGTTTCTTGACACAAAAAGATGAAAATAAGAATCTCAACATCCTGGTGATAGGAGAGATTTATACTAATGCTTTGCTTTGGGAAAGTGAAGTCAAATATTACAACATATAATTGTTGAGTGCACTTAGAAAGTAAGCTTTAGAAGCACTTTTACAGCTCTCCCAATCAATATTCTGTCATTAATTAGATAAAATTGGAAGAGAAAAGGAAGAACAGATCAGGACATAAAAATCAGGAAAATGTATAAAAATGTCATTTGGCCAATTGGTTTAGTCTTTTTAGCCTGTGAGGCTCATGCCAACCAGCCCTGAAGAAATTTCTGTCTATTCATTTCCTTTATGCCACAATGTTTCCTTTTGTAGGAAAAACAAATGGCAAGTATTCATTTTTTGTCATCACCAAGGAACATCAGTGAGGTTTCCTTTTTTCCTTTATTTAGGACATATCAAAATTATCCTTAACAGAACTTACATTGAACATGTTTTAAGCTTCTGAAAGAAATAAGAATTCTAATCAGAATTAGAATTTAGATTTGAAGGTTGAATCTTAACCTAAGACTATATTTTGCTTGAATAGAAGTGGCAAACAGCATTAACCTGAATACTAGATTTTTATTTAATGATAATAGAGACATGGTCTTTGTCTTTAAGTATGTTTTATATTCTTATTACTAAAGAAATCACTAAGGAAATCATTTAGTTGAATTTAAGGATGTTAGCTCCTTTTATATATTTGTATTTATAAAATGAGCAGGATTGTCTTAACTACTTTTTCAATGAAAAGATGCAAGAGCTTGAACTATATTAAATATAAATACAATACTGAATATATAATATGGTGTGTGTATGTGCACATGCAGTAGTGTGTGCAAAGGTGTTGGTTTCTTCAAATATGTTGTTAAAACTGCCTTCCATAAATAGGTTCTTAAATTGTCTTTAGGATACAGTTTTTGAATAAGATATTAAAAATGAAATATATTATTTTTACTTCCTAAATCTAGTCTGTTTTCATGTTTCAGGCAGACTCATATTTTTTCCTAAATATTCCTTTTATCAGTAGAAGTTGTTCTTTGTCAATAAGTGAGCAATCTTCAACACTTTCACCACTCTCAACAAATATCCATTCTCATTATTTTTCCTAATTCATATATGTATTGTATATACTCAGCATTTGATTTGTTTTAAATGACCCCACATAGAACATTATTCCATAGAGTTTTCCTGTATTAGAGTTGTGGTGGCACTTCTCCTGATTATATTAAGACAACAATATAGTGTATAGTCTCCATTTTAATATTATTCAAAATGGGTGCAACAGCCTTACCTCTTTAATTTAAATGTAGCATTTTCTAGGCCAGTGGTTCTTAATTGGGATTGAAGATCAGTCTTGTTGATGGAGTCAGTATGTGTCAATATGTGAGGTCTAGGCACTACCTTGGACTTTCTGAAGCTCTTTACTTGATATTCTTGCTATAAAAAATTATCTCAGGATTATTATATATTTTGAAGTGTTTTACACTATAGAAATTATGTCCCATTTTTTATAAACCACATATAATATTCATGGAATTATTTGAAAATAGGCTTAATCATTTTCCTGAGACATTTTGTTTTAAAATTTGCTTAGAATGGCCTTATTGTCTTTGTTTTTCATATAAAGAAACAACCAGATTTCCTTTTCAGTTACGTTATTCTTATCATGCAGAACTTTAATATTTGAAAATTTTAACTAATATTTACATTCAAAAAGTGTATCTGTTTGCTAATATTATTTCCTAATAATTATCAATATTCCATATACTTGAGTTAGGTAACATTTTAATAAAAGAATTAATAAAAAGCCTGAGGAACAAATGCTAAATTTAAAACATACCTTCAAGCTTATAATCAATAGAATGTTCCTAATTAAAAAGCATTGTATAAATTCTCTACATATTTCTGATGACTTCATAGATACAACCTCTGTATGGACATGATCTTTAATTTTTCTTAGGTGTTAGGGAGAACAAAGGATTAACATTTAATATATTTAGACCTAAATTAGAAACAGTTAAATTTTCTTTGTTAGAAATTATAAAACCATCCTAGAATATGAGTGATATGATTTTATTTAGTGTAAGAACTTTATGTAAAAATGACCATTTTGTTAATATTTTTCCTATATATTGTAGTAATTCCTCACATCTCCTTAGATTATTATCTCATGTACCTTTGTCACATACGGATGGTTTCTAAACATATTGCAGACCTATGAAGCTGATGTTTTAATAACAACTGAAAGGACATAAATTCAGTGGTATTTATCTTTCTCTTAATGCTTTCAATCTTATGATCTGGAAACTCAGAAGAAAAAGAACAAGTAGAAGGTCATTAATTCAACACTTTTCCATGGTACAGTTTGCATATTTTCTTAGAAACCTATATTTTACAGATATAATAATAATATAATTTTATCATTTGAAAAATTATTCATTGGGCACTGTGGCACACACCTGTAGTCCCAACTACTTGGGAGATTGAGACAAGAAGATCACTTGAGCCTAGGAGTTCAAGACCTGCCTGGGCAACATAGTGAGATCTTGTCTCAAAAAAAAAAAATACAAAAAAAAAAGTATTCATATCTCAAAGTTGACTATTAGTGAAGGTGTATATATTTCCACTTATATGATGGCTGTTTCATTATTTTATTTTATTTATAACTTTTTGAGTGTACAAAGTGATTAGCTGCTTATAACGCTATTGGATTATAATGTGAGTCTAAGAAAGGTTTGGATTTAGGTGAGATTGAAAATTTTTATTGATTAAAATATAAATTTTTTTTTAAAAATTCTTATTCCTATTGGTTCTTTTAAATTTTGATTTGGGTAATATTTTTCAGCTTAAGATATATTAAAATTAAAGATTTTCTGATAGTATACTAAAAATGCTATTTTTGATTTTTTTTTTTAGTAACACTTTCCCACACTATCTAAACAATGTGTTATACCTTTAGTGAACTAAACCTACAAATTTAAAAGTGTTACTCTTGTGTTTTGAAGGAAAAAGAAACCTTGTCTCTAATAGACATAATTATTTTTCTCTTCAGAATGCTGAAATTATATTAGTAAATAAGTGATTCTGGCAGAGACATGTCAGTAGTCAGATTTAATTGAAAAATATTTCAGCATCTTAGTTTCTTATGTAAGGATTAAAATAACTTGATTTCTTCCTTAACAGAGAGGCTTTCCTTTTCCCAACTGTTTGCTTTTATACATATGAAGCAAAAATTTAGCAAAAAGTAATCAGATATCTGGCCAGTCATTTCCTTTCAGGTTCATTGGAATGAGAATAAAATAAGGCAGAAAAAAATTCAAGTGTATTTGATTAGTCTCTTTTGCCAGTGTTTCTGGAACCCAGATAAATAGGAGCATGTCACTGTTAATAGAGGATGACAGTCTTGAATGCATGTGTATGCACATGATTAATTCAGAGAGGTTAACTGAAAATTCAGAATGACTTGCTAAAAAAAAAAAAAGTACTTGGAAATTGTGCTGCTACTTAAATATTTAAGAAATTCAGAAAGTTGTATATTTATTTTTAAAGTGTTCCTTCTCATTTATTCTACTGGAATTGACCATGAAAAAGAGAACATTAAGCCTTATTTATATCTAAATATTGACTGTGCAAACTGTGACTTATTGGGGATTTGTATGCCAAAAAAAAAAATGTTTTAAAGTTTGTGAACAAGTTTTAGACTTAAATTTAGATTTAAAGATATGTAAATAATTTTGGTTAGCATAACAAAGTTACTGTCAGTTTTGTGCAATACATTCTTTCCCTCTTTGTCCTTCTAAAATTAAGTATATTAAGATGTATGGATGTATGTTTTGTTCCATAAAGTGATATGTTTTAAAAATTCTGTGTGTACATTAGTGAATGTTTGATTTGTTTCTGTATAGTATGATCAAAGATAATAATTTAAAATTTTGCACTTTTTTAGTCTCTTGGAAATTTGTATTCTAACACTTTTTAAGAATGTACATTTATTTTGTATATAATAAATTAGCTTTGTATATGAAAATCTGTTTGAATCAAATAAAAAGATAATGTTACTTTCATCAGTTGACTAGTAATTCTCAATTTACAGATTCTGATTGGAATTTAGCCTTGGTGAAATTTTTTGTTAAACAGAAAATAGACCTATGTTACTTTTTGAGTAGAAGTTCTTCGGTAGCCCTATGTGCACAAAATAAATGTTATTTTAATTAATCAGTTTTTGTCATACATAATAGCCTTTCATTTCAAAACCACCTCAGAAACTATTGCATTTTTTTCCTTTAGCAAATGATCATATGTCATAAATCTCTACTTGTAATTAATCAAATAACTGCATTAGGGTATTTTCCCCTACCTTTTTAATTGGTGTATTATAGTTGTACATAATGAGATTTATTATTACATATTCATACATGCACACAACATAACAACATAATTTGGCCAATTTCCGTAGCACTTCCCCCACTCCCTCCTCTCCTTCCACCTCCTGGGTTGCTTTATTTCCTTTCCTAATTAAAAGCTCCACCTCCACCCCCTACCCTACCCCTGAAGAGCTGGGGATGGAACCCAGGTCCTCCAGGGAGCACTCTACCATTGAGCCACACCATACCCCAGCCCTTTTCAGACAACTTTTTGACAGTTTAAATATTGACCTAATCCTGTTTTTGTTAAGATTAATAGAACCTAATTCACACTAAGACAGAATTCAAACTCTGTTCCAGGTTCTCACCTATACTTTTGTCTCTAGATTGAAAATAATAAGACAACAAAAATGAGCTTTAACCTCCACTACCACCAACTATTAATACTAAGCATTATTGAAGACACTTCACTAGAATTAAAAATTTTCTGCATTAATTCATCTGGAGATTTCTCAGTCACTGGACAAAGTCAAGTTATAGGCTTAATTAAAACTCCCTTTCTTTTCTTTCTTTTTTTTTTTTTTTTAAGATTGAGAGACAGAGAGAGGAGAGAAACTTTTTTTTTTTCCATGTGTCTTTCGTTGCTTCAACACTTTGTTGAGTACATGGTGCTGGGGTTCAAACCCACATACTCACGCATGCCAGGCAAGCGTGTAACTGCTGAGCCATTGCTCCAGCTTTTTTTTTTTTTTTTCTTAGAAGGACAGTGAGAGATACGATTTTTATTTAGTTTTTCATGTGGCCTTCGTTGCCCCAAGACTTCACTGTGCACGTGACTCTGGGGTTTGAACTCACGTACTTGTACATGCCAGGTAAGTGCCTAACCACCGAGTCACCACTCTAGCCCCTCCCTTTCTTTTTTACAAGTCCATAGCATCATATCGAGCATCAAATGAATGTGTTTGTTTCACACTATAGTACTGGAACCTATATTTTCTTATGTAATATCATGTCATTCAATTGATGAGAATATGAGATTAAACAGTCTTTTAAAACTCCATTAATTCAGGACTGGAGCGGTGGCTGAGCACTTATAGCACTTGCCTGGCATGCATGATGATGCGGGTTCAAACTTGAGCACCATGTACACAATGAAGGGTCGGAGCAACGAAGGCCATGTGAAAAATTAAATAAAATCGATTCTCTCTCACTGTCCCTCTCTCTTAAAAAACTCAGCGGTTACCAGGCTTGCCTGGCATGCACGGATACTCAAGTTCAAACCGCAACACCACGTACACAACGAAGTGTCAGAGGAGTGAAAGTCACATGAAAAACTAAAAATTGTTTCTCACTGTCCCTCTCTTCAAAAAAAATTTTTTTTCTGATTTTTTTTTTTTACTGTATTTACTGCCAAATGTAGAATAATGTTGAGTCTATTCAATTCTTGTAAAACTCTTTACCCAATTAGGACTTGGTATATTTTATAAAAGTTGCATTCATTCAAAGATGGTTTAATTATAGCTTTGTAGTCACTGAAACAGTTTGTGGAGGGCTGGAGCAGTAACTGCGCTTGCCTGGAGTGCACAAGGACACGGATTCGAACCCCAGCACCACATACACAACGAAGTGCCAGAGTAAGAGAAGCCACATTAAAAATCAAATAAAACTCTCTCTCTCTCTCTCGCTCGCTCTCCTTTAAAATAAAAGTTAGTGGAATGCTATAGAAAATTTGTGATTTGTCATTATTCATGCTCTAGTAAGGTTTTTGAAAAGAAGAACCTTTATATACTGTTAAACTCTGATCTGTAGCCAAAAATTCAGGAATTTTGAAAGAAAATGGGCAAAATCCTTCAAATGCATATGATATAATAATGATTAATGGTAAGATGAGAGATTTAATTATACACCCTATCCATAATCCTAAGTATTTTTGTCAGAATACTGTCCAGCTACATCACAGAATCATTTGCACATGAGAAAATAAGGACTTGCTTACAGAACTTGAGCACGTTGTCAAAGAAGTTAAAAATGAACATCAAATTTTGTATGTGATAGGGAATACACAGCTCACTTGGAACTTTAATTATTTGAGTATAAAAGTTTGAGAAAATATATATTAAAACCAAAAAATCCTTTAAATATGATCAATTGTGTTGTACACAAATACAGTCCACTATCTGTGCCAAAGGGTTCTGCATCTGTGAATTCCATAACCAACTGCAGATCAAAAATATTTGAAAATCTTTTTTTTTTGAGGAGACTGTGAATGGGGCAGAGTTCCTAATTTCTTCAGTGGACTTGTTGCTGGAGTACAGGAAAGCTAATGATTTATGAGTGTTGATCTGATAGCCAGCCACTTTGCTGAAATCGTTTATAAGCTCTAGAGGTCTTCTGGTTGAGCTTATTGGGTCTTCTAGGTATAGGATTATAATATCAGCAAATAGAGACAACTTGACTTCCTCTTTTCCTATTTGAATTCTTTGATTTCTTTCTCTTGTCTGATAGCTCTGGCAAGGGTTTCAAGGACTATATTGAACAAGGGTGGTGAAAGTGGACAACCTTGTCTTGTTCCTGAATTCTATGGAAATGCTTTCAGTCTTTCTACATTAAGCACAATGTTGGATAGTAAGTTCCTCTACTATGAAAATTATCAAACATTAAAAAAAGAAATTGCAGAAGATCTGAGTAGAAGGGAAAATATTCCATCTTCTTGGTTAGGCAGAATCAATATAATCAAAATGGCCATTCTACCAAGAGCCCTATACAGATTCAATGCAATCCCCATCAAGATACCAATGGCATTCTTCACGGGTATAGAAAAAGCAATTCTCAAGTTCATATGGAATAACAGAAGGCCCAGAATAGCCAAAACATTACTAAGCAAGAAAGAGGAAGCAGGAGGTGTCACAATTCCTGACCTGAAATTATACTATAGGGCTATAGTAACAAAAACAGCGTAGTACTGGTGTCAAAACAGACATGAAGACCAGTGGAACAAAATAGAAGATACTGAGACAAACCCTCCAATCTTAACCATCTGATATTTGATAAAGGGGGCAAAAGCAGGGGCTGGAGCAGTGGCTCAGTGGTTTTGGCACTTGCCTCACGTGCGCAGGGATGCGGGTTCAAACCCCAGCACCACGTACACGGCAAAGAGTCTGAGCAACGAAAGCCAAGTGAAAAACTAAATAGAAATGATTCTCTCTTTCTCCCTCTCACTGTCCCTCTCTCTTTAAAAAAAGGGGGGGGGGCAAAAGCATAGAGTGGAAGAAGGATAGCCTGTTCAACAAATGGTGTTGGACAAACTGGACAGCCATATGTAGACAACTGAAATTGGACCCTTATCTCTCTCCCTGCACAAAATTCAAATCAAAATGGTTCAAAGGTCTGGATATTAAACCAGCAACTTTACAATTGCTTGAAGAAAAAGTAGGCTCAACACTATATGACATAAGGGTCAGCTCTGCTTTTCTTAACAAGACTCCCACGGCCCAAGCATTAAAGTCAAGAATAAACGAATGGGATGCCATTAAACTAAAAGGCTTTTGCACAGCTAAAGATGTCAAGAGTGTCAAGAGAGAACCTACAGAATGGGAGAAAATCTTTGCCTGCTACACCTCGGACAGAGGTTAATATCCAGAATATACAAAAAACTAAAAAACTAAACACCAAAACCACAAATAATTCAATCAGTAAATGAGCTACAGAACTTTCTCAATGGAGGAAGACTAAAAAGCCCATAAACATAAGAAAATGCTCTACATCACTAGCAATAAGATAAATGCAAATCAAAACTTCACTGAGATTCCACCTCACTCCTATCAGTAGCAAAAATGAAGAATATGAACAATGACAGATGCTGGAGGGGCAGTGGAAAAAGAGGAACACTGTTACATTGCTGATTGGACTGCAAACTGGTAGAGCCACTCTGGAAAGCAGTGTGGAGCCTCCCTCAAAAAATTAGGGCTGGAACCGCCTTTTGACCCAGCTATCCCATTCCTGGGTATTTTCCCAAAAGAGCTACAATTGGCATATTACAGAGATACAGCTTCATCAATGTTTTTAACAGCTCAATTTACTATAGCTAAACTATGGAACCAACCCAGATGCCCCTTGCTTGATGAGTGGATTCAAAAACTCTGGTGCATATATACAATGGAATTCTAGTCAGCTATTAGAGAAAATGATATTATGGCATTTGCAGCCAAATGGATGGAGATGGGAAAAATTATGCTAAGTGAAATATCCCAAAGTCAGAGACTCAAGGGCCGAATTTTTTTCTCATTTGTGGAAGCTAGAATACAATCAGAAACAGTAGATGGCTAAGCTAATAATAATCTCAAAATGTATGAATTTTTACATGAGCGGGGGAACCTTGCCTATAATGCGGGGGATGAAGGGAGGATGGCAAGGAGGTGGGAGGGAATAGGAAGGATATGAAGGTGTCTGGAAGAAGGGAGTATGGGAGAATCAAGCCAGTGGGGAACCTTTGACTTCCATGAGAAGTCCAATTAGCATGGGGTTAAGTAGGGGAAAACATGGAATCATGGAGAACCCAAGGGGGGAAACCATGGAATGGTATCAGCCTTGGCTTGCACTGCCATAATACATTTGTTCTTGGTTGTATGACAATGATTCCCTCTTAAATGTAAGACTATCTTTAATGAATAAAAAATGAATTAAAAAATTTGAAAATCATTGCATCTGTGTTTAACATGCACAGACTTTTTCTGGTCCCCTAAACTTTTAATTATTTACACAGCATTTGCATTTTATGAAGTATTATGAGTAAGCTAGAGATCATTTAAAGCTTAGAGGAAGGGCCTGGGGATGTAGTTCAGTTGTAAAACACTTGCCCTGGGTTCAATCCCCAGCACTATAAAAAAGAAAAAAGTAAGTGGGATGGTTTGTGTGTATTATAATCAAATACCATGCCAATCTATGTGAGACTTCAGCATCTTTAAATTTTGATATCTTTGGGGGGTCCTAGAACCAATCCCAGCAGATACCAAGACTTTATTTCTCATTTTCTCATATTGATTAAACAAATAATGGTCATATTAATAGTCTTATCAATTCAATCCATAATAATGCATATGGACTTCAGATGCAGACTTTCTCAGGATGATTGTACTTTAATGAAGTTCACATGGTTTAGGATTTGGATCTGACCCCATTAGTATCCTAAAAATGATCAAGGTTAGGAATGCTGATTAACCCAAGCTCACAAGAGTGACCTGTAGAGGATGGAGCAGTGGCTCAGTGGTTACAGTGCTTGCCTGGTATGCATGAGAACATGGGTTCAAGCCCCAGCACCATGTACACAACAAAGTGTTGGAGCAACGAAAGTCACATGAAAACCTAGGTAAAATTGATTCTCTCACTGTCCCTCTTTTTAAGTGACACATATAAATTACAGTGTAAATTTGCTAATTTAC
Organism: Aplodontia rufa; assembly: GCA_004027875.1. NCBI lineage: Eukaryota > Metazoa > Chordata > Mammalia > Rodentia > Aplodontiidae > Aplodontia > Aplodontia rufa. Next base: position 26,375 of record PVKS010022846.1, read on the forward strand.
AATGTGTTTATTGATTGCTAGTGCTCATTGTCTTTAGAAACAGTTTTTGCTCCTTTATTTTTCATAGTTTTCTTATATATTATCAACAGATCATACTGTACTAAGGTCACTACTATTATTTAAACATGTTAAGCAACATAAGATATAAATTTTGATCAATGATCCACATTGTTAGACAAGATCTTGAGATACTGGCATATTTATAATAGAATGGGATACAGTAAAAACAGCATACATTTGGAGCAAAAGCTTGGCTTCAGGTAGCATTTCTACTATCAACTAACTGAAATTTTAACATACATACCCTATCTGATTTCAGTTACTTCATCTGTCTAACAGTGATATAACTTAGGGATCAAATGAAATGTCAAAGGTTAGAAAGTGAGAAACAATACCATCATAATACTTAATTTTAATTTTACTTTAATGAAAGCAAGGCAGTTGGTATATCATTGGTTGTAGGGATTCAGACTATTACTGTGCTTATTTAAATATTGGATGCCAAATATAGAGTTCCATCATAAATGCACGAAGTTCAATCATGAATTATTAGACAAGGAAAAGTACAGACACGTAAGGCAACACAGATTTAACATTTTTATTATTATTTTTAAAGAAAGAAAGGGAGATAATGAGAAAGCATCAATTTATTTATTTTTCCATCTGGCCTTTCTTTATCCAACACTTAGTTGTGTATATGTGATGCTGGGGTTCAAACCTGGGTCCTCGCACATGCCTGGCAAGCACTCCAACCACTGAGTGACTGCTCCAGCACCAGATTTAACATTTTAAATTAATGTATGTAATCCAGCATGTTAGCAGATGTAGAAAAAAAACCCATATAGTCATCATCATAGATGCAGACAAATTAATTGACAAAGTCATCTGTTTTGAGATTAAAATTCTCAGAAAACTATAAATAGAAAGGACTTTCCCTAATAAAGTTTTCATGGAGCTGGGCATGGTGGCATGTCCCTGTAGTCCCACCTGCTTAGGAGACTGAGAAAGGAGAATGGCTTGAGCCCAGGAGTTTGAAATCAACCTGAGCAACATAGTAAGACCCTGTCTCAAAAAAAAATTGTGAAAAACATGTAATTAGCAATATTTAATAATAAAAAGCTGAATTATTTCTCCCTAAGATCAGATTAAGACAGTAATAGCTATTCTTACCACTTCTATCCAACATTGTACTGGCAGGCCTAATAAAGCAAGAGAAAATAAATACAAATATGACTTACATGTTGGAAAAGAAAAAAAAAATAATAATCCTCTACAGCTAACAACGTGTGTGTGTGTAGAAAATTCCAAGAAATTTACACAAAATCCTAATAAATGAACCTAGTAGTCACAGGATATAAGGTCAAAACACAGAAATAAATTGTGTTTCTATGTCCTAGTAATGAAAAGCTGAAATTCAAAACAATATATGATAACATTGAAAAGTGAAATATTGGGCTGGAGCAGTGGACCAGTGGTTATGGCACTTGCCTGTCATGTATGAGGATGCAGGTTTGAACCCCAACACTATGTACACAACTAAGTGTCAGAGCAATGAAAGCCACATGAAAATCTAAGTAACAAATTGATTCTTTCTCTCTATGTCTTTCTCTTTTACTGTCTCTTCTCTCTCTTTAAAAACAAACTGAAATACTTATGAGTAAGTGTAATAAAACACAGCGGGATGTGTACACTGAAAACTAGGAAAAATTTATAGGAATAAACCCAAAATAAATGGAGAGATGTAGAAACTGAAGAGCTTATTCTAAATTTTACATGGAAATTCAAAATATCCAGAATGTCCAAAATAATTTTTAAAAAGAAACAACCAAGTTGAGGATGTAAACTCTAATTTGAAGACTTAACTGTAGAGCTACCACAATCCAGACAGTGGGAACAGCATAAGCAGTCATGTAGATCAATAGAAGAAAATAGAAGCCTTCATATGCATATTTGATGAATTATCTGCAAATGTGCCAAAATAATTCAATAGGGGAAGAACATTCTTTTCAAAACAGGGTGCTAGAATTGGAATATGGAATACAATGATCTCTCACCTTCACCTTACAAATTAGCGAAATGAATTATAGACCTAAGTGTAAAACCCACAATTGTATACCTCTAGATGGAAGCATGAAAATACATTTTACAGCTGTGTCACAGCTGAAGAATCTGAGCTTAGGAAAACTGAATTTTTTATAATGATCCACAATCAAACCTCTTGTCCTTTGTCCTGGAAGGAGAAATTGCCTTTACTGGCGAGTAAGCAAACTTGCCTTCTATTCTAAGAGGAGATTATCTACACCTTCCAAGGTTATCTATGTCATAAATATCCTTGAAAATATATGTCCAAGGCTGGAGTGGTGGCTCAGTGGTTGTAGCACTTTCCTGGCATGTGCAAGGACCCAGGTTCAAACCCCAGCACCACTCCACAACTGGTGTCAGAGGAAAAAAAAACAGATGAATAACTAAAATTGGTTCTCTCTCTCTCTCTTTCTTTCTCTCTCTCTCTCTCCTTCTAAAAATTTTTTTAAAAAAATATATGTCCAAATTAAAATGGCAGTTAATATCTTATTCCCAAGAAGCTCAGTTTCTTAATCCTCCCTTCATCAGCTGTTATCTTCTCAGACTACTGATTTTTTTTTTCCTCCAGTGCTGGGAACTGAGCCCACGGCCTCCTGTATGCTAGGAAATTCCTCTAGCAAATTCACTCTATCCCCAACCCAAGACCACCAAATTTTAAAGACCAGAGGACACAGGCAAGAGTAGCCCAGAACACAAATAATCCAATAAATAAATGGCTTAGGGAACTCAGTAGAAACTTCTTGATGGAGGAAGTCCAGAAAGCCCGTAATTATATGAGAAAATGTTCTACATCACTAACAACAGAGAAATGCAAATCAAAACTTCACTGAGATTCCATCTCACTCCTGTCAGAGTGGCAAAAATGAAGAATACAATCAATAACACATGCTGGAGGGGTTATGGGAAAAAAGGAACACTATCACACTGTTGGTGGAACTGCAAACTTATACAACCACTCTGAAAAGCAGTGTGGAGACTCCTCAAAAAATCAGGACTGGAACCACCTTATGACCCAGCTATCCCACTCCTGGGTATTTTCCCAAAAGAGTTAGGATCGGCAAACTACAGAGACACAGCTACATCAATGTTTGAAACAGTTCAATTTATGAAAGCTAAACTATAGAACCAACCAGATGCCCCTCACTGGACAAGTGGATTCAAAACCTGTGGTACATATATACAATGGAGTTCTACTATGCTATTAGAACAATATCATGGCATTTGCAGCCAAATGGATAGAGATGGAAAAAATTATGCTGAGTGAAATATCCCAAACTCAGAGACTCAAGGACTGAAGGTTTTCTCTCATATGTGGAAGCTAGAGTATAATCTAAGACAAATTGAAAGTTAGCTAAATAATAACATCAGCATAGGAGAAATTTATGTAAGCAGGGGAACTATAACTATGATGCTGGGGGGAGAAATGGGGAGGGCAGGTGGGGGTGGGAGGGATTGGGGGGATATTAATGCAGCTGGAGGGTAGGAGTAGGGAGGTTATCAATGCAGTTGGGAACAGGGAGTAGTCAAAGGACTAGCATCAGCTTTAACTTACTTTGTCCTCAGACCAAAGGACCCACTTTACTGCAAACAAGTGCCAGAGAGAGAGAGCCCATAACAATGAGATTCACGGTCATATCACTCAAGTTACCATCCTGACAGCACAGGGATGGCATGCTGAAGACATAGCTTAGGCATCATTTTGGAAGCATTGTTCTCTGGTGATGAGGTGTTGTCCTTAAGGGTTTACTATTCTCATTGAATCAAAGACAATATGACTGTATGGCTTTGATTAGAATAATATGTCACTGGCATGGTGGTATCTTAGTGAGATCTTATCTCAAAATTCAAAAATAAAAAGATCTGCGGATGTAGCTCAGTGTTAGAGTGCCCCTGAGTCCAATTCCCAGTACAGGGGTGGTGGTGGTGGGGAGAAAATAATATGTGGTTCTGGAATCAAGGGATGGAAGCACAAGGAGACCTTCTAACTTTAATTCATCTCCTGGGAAATTTTGTGCTTCCCGAATTTGGACTCTTCCAGATTAGATGTCCTGGCCCCCAAGAGGGCTACTTATACCAGGGGTCACAGCAGGAGTCCCATTGAATTTTAAGACTCAGCTGTTGATTGAGCTCTTTGGTTTCCATTTGTCTAGGGACCAGCAGACAAGGAGTCACCATCTTGCTAGAGGTAACACAGCCAGATTATAGAGAGAGGTAGGGCTGCTAATACACAATGGGGAGAGTGAGGACTAAATGTGGAACCCAGGTTATCTACTTGGACCCTTCTGGGTACTTGTCTGCTCCATTTTGACTGAAAATGAACAGATACAGAAACTCCAGACTGAGAAGAACATGGTTACCAGAAACCCAAGCAGTTTAGAATAATTCACTCATATTCTAAGACTAACCACTAGGCAAGCCCATAGTCTTGGTAGCCAAATGAGAGGAATCTAGAATAGAGGAAATGGAAGATCATGAATATCAGTGTGGCCTTGAGCCAAACACAGAGGCTAACTCCCCTGTAAGTTTCCCCTCAGGAAGACAGGCCCAGTTATTGCTCAAAGTGGCTGCATAAAGACCCAGCAAGGCTCAGTTCTTGTGGGTAATTCTCACCCCACACTCCCACCCCAACTAGGTAGTGTTGACTGCTTTGCAATACCAATTAGTTCTCTGCCCAGTTTCTCTCCTTCACATGTGTTGATCTATAACAAATATCTTAAGCTTCACTCAGAAGCTTAAATGGTATTGCATCAGTAGATGCAATACCACTGTACCTACAGAAACTTAATCAGTGCACCATGATTAAATTTTAATGAGATTCATCTCTGCCCTTTTGGCATGTACTATTTTTCTAAGACATCTGGAAAATTTCTACCTTATGTTCACTGTGTCTTAATATTATAATCTCAACCAAATAGTTCAGGCAAGATGTTGTATGGGATAGGATAACAAACAAGTTAGAAACTGTATATGTCATAGCCCTTGAATAAAATATTGAAGATATTGTCCAGTTGGCAAAGATAAACTGTATCTGATTGTCATTATTCATTAGAATTGCAGAGAAAACATTTGCCGAGATACTGGCCTTGTGAATTGGCTTCAATAAAGTTATCACCTCTGGAACAGAAATTGAGATTTACATCACCACCGTGTTAAATCTAGTCATTCTGATTTGCATCATCCACCAAATGAGTTAAAGGGGATATGATAAGAATCACCACCTGCATGAAGGTCCCAGCAGGAAACAGATGGCTTAGTAAAACCGGGCAATTTGAGAGTTTAATAAAGGGACTATTTGCAAAGATATAGGAAGTTTAAGGAAACCACAAAATTGCAGTACCATTGGACTCAACCACTCCTCGTCCTAAAGTGTCAGGAGGAAGAGCTCCAGTTCCTGAAAAGGGTACAAGTATGGAGATAGGAGACAGGAGCTGTGGCCAACCTACAGTGAATCTAAGGAAGACCAGGAGAAAAAAATATCTTCACTTTTGCTGGACGTGGTGGCACACTTCTCTAATACCAGTGGCCCAGAAGGCTGAAGCAGGAGGAGTTCACAGCCAGCTTCAGCAATTTAGCAAGGCCCTGTCTCAAAATTAAAAAAAAAAAAAATTCACTTTACTCTTAGCCTCTTCCGCTACTATCTCCCATTAGTCAAACCCAACCAGAAGAGTAGGGAATCCATGGAATGCATATTTTAAATGTATTTTTATATGGATAGTACCACTCATAGACAAGGGCAAGATAGTCCCCCTGCCCTGAGTGCTGTGCTTGAGAGGCACCCAAATACACAAAACAAAAAAGAAAGAAAGAGGGCTGGAGCGGTGGCTCAGCAATTATAGCGCTTGCCTGGCATGCGCAAGTACGCAGGTTCAAATCCCAGCACCACATATACAACGAAGTGTCCAAGGAATGAAAGCCATATGAGGAACTAAGGTGAGGGTGGGGGGTGGAGAGAGAGAGAGAAGAGAGAAAGTTATTTAGTAAAGAAAACATGAGCACCCTTTCAATCAGGATTTGGTGATCAGTGTTTGTACCAGCAAGACTAAACTTAACAACATATAGTCTCATGGCTAACAGTACTTAGGCTCCAAGTAAATTGTTTGTTCACACTTCACGTCCTAAATGTTTGAAATAAAATGTGACTCCATCTTAATGTTATATAAAGGTTTGTAGGTTGTACCAATGCTGAAATTGGAAAGGGATACTGAATAGGAGAAGGATTTGAGTAATTAGATGAAAATAGATAATCTGTCAAATCTGTAATATTGAACACCATGAATATGCTAGATTCTTGCTTAATGAAATATTTCCACTAGTGTTGAGCATCCATTTTCTTCTTAGAGTTCCAGTCGGTGGACTTGAAGCACTCAAGAATTAGTGGTAGCGGAGCTTGCCTGGCATGCACAGGTACATAGGTTTGACCCCCAGCACCGTGTACACAATGAAGTGTCAGAGCAACGAAAGCCACAAGAAATCTAAATAAAAAATTGATTCTCTCTTTCTCTCTCTTACTGTCCCTCTCTCTCTCTTAAAAAAAAATTAGTTGGGGAGCCGGGTGTGGTGGCGCACACCTGTAAGCCCAGTGACTCAGGAGGCTGAGGAAGGAGGATCACAAGTTCAAAGCCAGCCTTGTCAACATAGTGAGGCCCTAAGCAATTTAGTGAGATCCTGTTTCAAAACAAAATATAAAAAGGGCTGGGCATTTGGCTC
>PVKS010022847.1:0-33147 GCA_004027875.1 Aplodontia rufa
TTTATAATTTTAAATTCCTTGCGTGAAGAATATAGTTCCAGAAATCACACATTATCTTTCTGGGCTTGTGCAAGACTTCAGTTTAAGATCTACTTTTTCCCTTCAGAGTTCTTGGTTTTCACCTCATATTCTAATTTCTTTAGTTTTATTTTTTCTGATCATGTGTATCTAAATGTTTTCAACATAAATATATGAAGCAAATAAAATTTTCAATAACTTAAGAGTTAGAAATTTAGGTAACAATTTTGCTACAGGATCTATAGACATTTTATCTATCTACTGAGTGAGTAAAATAATTCTGTTACTTTCAAGATAATCAATCAATAATAGATTTAACACTGTACAAATATATTTGAACACCATTTTCACTTAAACACACTTGGCATAAACAGTTCAGAAGTTCTAAAATAGCTACATTTAACATGGGAGTTTTCCTGATGATAATGACCATTTTCTTATCCCGAAATTCTAGAAAACTACAATTTCAATATTTAGTATTCCCCCCAACTTTTACATTAAGTGTGCTGTTTCATGCTATCTCTGATATAGTTTGACTACAAAGATTTATTTGTATCTGTCTTTCATAAATCTCCATGAGTTCTGGTACTGCTCATTCATTCTGGTCCCATTATCATCTGGAAAATGAAGAAGGAGTGATTTACAGGGTGACTGAGGGCCCAGGCTGGTGGCCTTCTTCACAGTTTTCCTGTGCCTGCTGTGTGCATATCATAAATCACACTGACACCTTTTACAAGGCTAGGCATTTGTTCATTAACACCCTCTTCTGAATCTCTCTGTGATGATTCCACAGTAGGCTGAATTTTATATACATATTTTTTTAGTGTTAGGATAGAAAAATTATATTGGATATTTGCTTCTACATTTTAATGCCCTTAAATTTGTTCTCTGTAGGTAAAGTAAGGTGAAACAAAGATGAACAAACTAATTGTAATGATAGTAATGCAGCAAAATTTAGTGCATGTTTTCACTACAAACCTAATTTCTCAGACTTTAGTGTATTATATTTGAAAAATAAATTCCTCTGATAACTGATAGCTATGAAATGTTGTCTCCAAAGAAGAATTTTATTTTTAACCATTAATTATTTAAGAAATAAATGGAAATCAAGTTACAAAAGTAACTTTATATACATGATTCTTTTGCTCCACAAATATTATAAAATATGAAAGAGCAATTTTGGTTTAATTTTAAAAATTGTGAATGGAAAAAAATGGTTCTTTCCACAGACTCCTTAAATTCTTTATCTCAAATCAGAAAGCAGCAGTATTGAATTAATATAAAAATTGAAGTTATAAATGTCCAACTATAGGCTTTACAGTTGTTCCAAATAAATATGAAATTAATAGTTTTTTAAATTCAGAAGAATAAATTAAAAAAAGCTAGCAATAATTTATTTTTTCTCCATTAATAAAATATGAGTATGCATAACTTAGCTTAAATTAAATTCTCTTACTAAAATTCTCAAAATGAAATTTTCAATGATAGTTTTAAGGCAAAAATAAATAGTTGGACTCCTGTTAGAATACTTTTTTGTTCTTTACCCTTTAGAGACTGAATTTTTAAAGAACAGAGATAGCTACTAATATGAAAAGTTTAATTCTCTCCTGTAGCATTTAATCTACTATTTTTCATTTTAGTTGATTTTTAAATTTTACTTGTTAATTTTTTGTGCAAATTAAATTGAAAAATATGTTTATGCATTATTTATAAAATGCCTTGAAATATGCATACTTAGTTTATTGGCTAAACTGAGGTAATTAACATATGCATTATCTGCCATATTATTTTTATGTAATGAGAATTCAAAACCCATTCTTTTAGCCATTTTAAATAGTACAAGATTTTTTAAAATTTAATTTAATTTTTTTTAGAGAGAAATAGTTTGAAAGAGAGAGACAGAATCAATTTTATTTAGTTTTTCATGTGGCTTTTGTTGCTCTGACACTTCGTTTTGTACGTGGTGCTGGGGTTCGAACCCACATCCTTGCTCATGTCAGGCAAGCAGGGTAACAACCAAGTCATCACTCCAGCCCAAGAATACAATGTTTTCTTATTAATAACAGTCACCATATTATACAATAGATCCCTTTTCTTCATTTCATTTCAACTGGGCTTCCCTTGGGAATTAAAGGGAAATTTTAAAAAATTTTATTGAGTCATTGTGTCCTTGTACAATCATAAATGCATATGTAGTAACAATACCATATGCCCTTGATCCTAATTCAGAATCACCCACACCCCATGCACACCCCAGTCTCTTGACTCTTCTATATTTCCACCCTATAACAGACATACAACAGGTCTCTTAAAAGTATTTCTCCAATCTAACAGATTTTGTGTCATTTGATCAACAACTCCTCAACCTCTCCCTACCTCTAAACTCCTGGTACCTGCCATTCCACCGTGTTCAACATTTTTAGATTTCACATACGAGTGAGATTATGTTGCATTTGTCTCTCTGTGCCTGGTTAATTTCACTTAGCAGAATATCTTCCACGTTGTTATGGTTTCGATGAAAGGTGTCCCCTAAAAGCTCACTATGTGAGAAATGCAAAAATTGAAGAGGTAAAATTATTAGGTTATGAGAGCTTTAACCTCATTAGTGAATTTATCCACTGATAGGGATTAACTGCTAACTGTAGGCTGGTAGGGTGTGGCTGGAGGAGGTGGGTCCTTGGGGGCATGCCTTTGGGATACATATTTTGTACCTTGTGAGTGGAGTCTCTCTGCTCCGCTTCCTGGAGCCATGCCTTGACCCACTTCCTGCTGCCACACTCTTCCACCTTGATGTTCTGCCTCTTCTCAAGGAATGGAGTTGCCTTCTATGGACTAAAACCTCTGAAACCATGAACCCTAAATAAACCTTTTCTTCTCAAATTGTTCTTGTTGGGTCTTTTAGTCAAAGCAATGAAAAAGCTCACTAAAACAGAGGTTCATCCATGTTGTCACAAATGATTGGATGTCGTTTTAAAAGCTGAATAGTATTCCACTGTCTATATAAACCACAGATTTTAATCATTCTTTTGCTAATAGACATTAGGGTTGATTCTGTATCTTCACTATTATGAATAATTATTCAACGGAGATGAGTGCATATAACTTCTGTTTATCGATTTCATTTTCTATGGATATATAACCAATGATAGGGCTATTAGATAATATGGTGGTTAGACTTATAATTTTTCAAGAATCTCCAAACATCTGTTTATAAAGGCTACACTAATTTGCATGCCTGCCAACAGTTTAAAAGCCTTTCCTTTCCTCCACATCCTTACCAATGCTTTGTATCTTTAACTTTTTGTAATAGTCATTATAATCAGGTGTGATATGGTATCTTGTGATGTGAATATACATTTCTGTGATTATTAGTGATGCTGAATTTTTTTTCATATACCTCTTCACAATTTGTATACTTTTTTTGAGAAATGTGCACTCATGTTTTTTCCCATTTCTTAATCTGGTTATTTGCTTTTTTACCATCCGATTTTTTTATGTTCTTATTATAATCATCTCTCCTTTGTGGGTTCTGTATCTGTGGATTCTACTAAAGACTGAAAATATTCAAAGCAAATTGTATTTGTAGTGAACATGTACAGAGTTTTCTTGTTCTCATTATTCTCTAAAAATTACAGTGTAATGAATATTTACATATCATTTACTTTATATTAGGTGTTATAAGTAAGCTATAGATTGTTTTAAAGTGTAAATAAATATTGTGCATAGGTTGTATGCAAATACTATCATTATATGAAGAATCATGAGTATCTGTGAATTTTGTGTGTAAAGATTCCTGGAACCAATCAATCATTGATACGTACAGACAGCTATATATTTTGGGTATGAATTAGCTCATTTTTAGATGTTGTTTTGCAAATATTTTTCGGCCATTCCATTAGCTGTCTCTTTATTCTGTTGATTGTTTCCTTGGCTATGCAGGAGCATTTTAGTTTGAAGTAATCAAATCTGTCATTTTTCACTTTTGTTTTCTGTGATTTTGGTATTATATACAAAAGATTATGTAATTTAGGCCTCATATCAAGTCTTCAATCAATTTATGTAAGACAAAGGTTCAGGTTTGCTATTTTGCATGTGGATATTCAGTTTTCCCAACACCATTGTTTACAATTAAATCTAATTAATTTTGAGTTTATTTCTGTTTATCTGATGTGAGATAGGGCCTACTTTCATTCTTCTGCATGTAGATATCTAGTTGTCTCAATACCACCTATTAGACTCTATTCTGTCCCCAATGTATGTTCTCAATAACTTTTTAAAAAACCTACTGGCTGTACATGCTTCGATTTATTTCTGGACCCTACTATGATCCATTGTCATATGTGTCAGCTTTTTTGCTAACATAATGCAGTTTTGATTGCAATAGCTTTATAATCTATTTTTGAATCAAGGTGTATAATGCCTCCAACTGTGTTTTCTCAAGATTTCTTTTACTAATTTCTGTCTTTTTTTGGTTGTTGCTGTTTTGTATGGATTGTGGAATTTTCTTCTTTTATTTCTGTAAAGATTGTCATCAGAGAGTGCTGGGGTGCAGCTTAGTGGTGGAGCATTAGCCTTGCTTTGCTTATGAGAGGCTCTGGGTTTGATCCCCAGATATCCATACACAGAAGAATAAAACTTGATCTTTATCCCTCACCTTATTCAAAAGTCAATAAAATGAATTAAAAACTTAGGAATTAGACCAAAACTTTGCAAATTCTACAAGAAAATAGAGGGTAAATGCTCTAACTCATTGACATAAGCATCAACTTCTTTAATAAGGCCTCTAAAGATCAAGAAATAAATCTGCAAATTACTATGTGGAATGGCATCAAATTAAAAAGCTTCTGTACCACAAAGGAAGCAATTTAGAGTACAAGAGCCTACAGAATGGGAAAAACTCTTTCCCAATACTACTGGGAAACATATCCAAAACATAAAGTACACAAAACACTTAATAGCAAACTAAAACAAAAACAAAACAAAAAATCCACCTAATCAGTAAATATTCAAAAAATGAAACAGGCGTTTCTCAATAAAAGACATATTAATGCTCTCCAGGTTGTGTAGAAAAGGTAAATTCACACATTTTTGGTGGGACTGTACTGCACAACCACTGTGGAAAGCAGTAAGGAGATTCCTCACAAGACTAGGAATGCAAACCAACTCCTTGGTATTTATTAAAAAAAAAAAAAAAAAGAAACCAAAAACCCCAAAAACAAAAACAAAAAAATGCCAGTGTACTAAAGTGATATAGGCATATCAATATTTATAGCAGCACAATTCATAAGAGCCAAGTCATAGATCCAGCCCAAGTGCCTGTCAACAGATGAATGAAGAAAATGTGGTATGCACTCAAAGCAATTTCACTCAGCTGAAAAGAAGAGTGAAACTGTGTCATTTGCTGATCCATGGATGGAACCAGAGGACATTATGCTAAATGAAATAAGCCAAACTCAGAAATTCAAACGTTGAATGCGTTCTCTCTTATGTGGAAGCTAGAAAGAAATAGAGGAAAAAAGGAGGAGTGCTATAGAAATATAAAGGGAGATAAGTTGAGTAGAGGAAGGAATTGAGTAAGATGAAAAAATACAGGTAAAGAAAAACTATAAAATGAAATCAACTGCATTTTGCTGTGTAGATGTGTAAATATACTACAGTGAAACCCACCTTTATGTATTCTTCAATTAGAGGAAGGGGAAAAGGAGAGGGGAGGAAAAGAAGGAAGTGGAAGTACTGATGATTGAAATAGAGTAAATTTGGCATGTACGAACATGTCAAAATGAATCTCACTGTTAAAGCATAATTGCAACAAACTAAAGAAAACGTTAAAAATAAAAAAGAATGTCATCAGGGATTTTGGAAAAGATCACATGGATTTCATCTATCACTTTAGGTAGTATGGACATTTTAAAAATATTTCTTTCAATCCATGACTTTGGTGTATCTTTCCATTTTTCTTCGTCTTCTATTTCTTTCATCATAGTTTTCAGTGGAGAGACCTTACACCACCTTGATTAAATTTATTCCTAAGTGCCTTATTTTTAACAGCTATTATAAATGGGATTATCTTTTTTGATTTTGAATATTTCTTAAAATCTTACTCAATATTTAGGGAGGTCCCCGAGAACTATATTACTAACAATTGTTCCAAGTATTTCCATTGTTGATGACCAAAAATGATACTTACAGGAACACTAATATATATAGACAAAATTCAGAATTCTAATATTAGCATCTGAACATTTGGTTTTATCTTTTAGATAGTGTAGTAGAGACAGTTAAGAGAGGTAGGAGGTATACAGAGGTGGGGCTATCAGCCTTTACTTGTTGTCTCAGATATCTGAGGACACCTTCACCTTTAAGGTCATATTGAGATTTTGTGGAAGCTTCAGGTTCCCTGTGATGAGGGCAAGGGTCAGACCCTATCCTAAATATTCTCTTATTTACAACCATATAATTTCTCACCATTTTGTTAATTTTGGCTTGACATTTTAGAAGGTATGATAAGCAGAATTATATCATTCAAAGATGTCTATACTTCAATCACCTCAACCTGTGAGTAGAATACCTTAAATGGCAAAATAACATTTGCAGATGAAATTAGGATTACAGATCTTGAAATGGTACAATTATCCTTAATTATCCATGTAGGCCCAATCTGTTATGGTAATCCTTAAAAGGAAATACTTTTCTTAAGCAGTTCAAACAAAGAGACTGAGGACAAGTTGAGGTCAACAGAGAATTAACCCAATTAACCTGCTGTGCCTGGCTTCGAAGGTTGAAGAAGAGGGCAACCTGTAGAACCTGAGAATGGCCTGCATTGTGATATCCACATCCACAAGGACCTCAATTCTGGTGACACAAATGAGCAGGAAACAGATTCTTCTCTTGAGCTTCAAGGAAAGAACACTGTCTTGGCAAGATTTTGATTTTAGTCTAGTCCCTTGATTTTGACCTACAAAGTAGTAAGTAAGCTTGCATTGTTTGAAGGCACTGGCTTATGATCATTGGTACTGTAACAATAGAAAACTACTACACTAGGCAACGATGTATGTTTTTCTTTGAAGTTTCTTTATTGTATTGTTTTCATTTTCATGAAATTTGCCAGATGATGCATTTTTCAATTTATTTAATTAGGTTTTTAAGGGCTTATCAGGCTTTTTTTCTGTTATAGTCATATTAGGGAACACTACAGGACATATTTCTTTTCAATATTAAAAGCAAATTATTTGACAAAGATGCTGCCTTGCATCTAATAGTGACTACTTGTGATTTAGTTTAATCAATTTATTGACTAAGTTTACTAATAATCATTTGAAAACTAAGGAGGGTCATAATTCTGTCTGCCATGTAAACGAACCATGATGACTGAATTTCGTTCCTTTTGTATTCTTCATTGCCATATATACCTGGTTCAGAGTTGGCTCTTCATTTAACAAGTTTCAACAGCTTGATGAGTGTTCCTGTTTTCAAGCTTTCTTTGCACACATTATTTCTTCATGTATTTATCTGGTTTTTCAATGAAGTCTTATTATTTTGTGCTGTAAATTTTCCCAATAGAAAGCTCAGATGGTTAAGTGTCTTACTTGTTCTGTTGCTTAAATATGTGTCCATAAATCTCTGCTGCAACTTTTACTTCAGAGTTTAGAGCTCAGCATCATTAAGAAGTCATTTTTCTTAAGAATAACTAAGTCTTCATTTGTAAGATGTTAGAAGAATCAATTATCTCAGGAGACAGATACAATACAGATGGCATGGAGGCTTGGTTTGTCCTCACTTAAACACAAGGCCTGTTATTCATGTTTTTATGATTGTTTTAAAGGAAGTAATTTAAGCTTTTCTTGAAAAAAAATGTTGCTTGCAGTTTTAGGGGGCTAGGTCTACATTTCATTAATCTTCCTCATGCCACAACTCAGATTGAAGGATATAACAGTATTTTGGAGAAGATATTCTTGTTGTGGAACTGTAGTAATACTGGTAACTTCTAAAGCATAATTCCATTACATTCACATTTTATTGGCAAAAGCAAGTCACACGCCAAAGTATAACATCAATAAGACAGGACTGGGGTTCACACAGAAGGTACTGGGGGGTTACATAGGAATGAGACAATGTCACTGAGAAAGGAATAAACCAATAGGTATAGTAATATGATCCAACCTACTGTTTTTATATGTTATGTAAAATCTTTATATTTCTTTACAATCTTTCATTTCTCCCTCTTATATATGAGAACAGAATGAATTTACTCTTGTTTTGGAATGAGTCAACCCTGTGATAATCCAGTTTATTATTCTTTCAGATAAGAGATAATTAAATACTTCTCATCCACTTTTTCCAATTTCTTAAAAGTCTATAGGGCAACAGTTAGCAGTATGAAATAAAGTATTAAAGTAGTCAGTGTTAGTATTAGTTATCATTACAATTAGTACTTATTATGTGTCTGTTGGGCAGATTATCCTTGCTTTTATGTTAATAAAATTCAAATCCATGGACTGAAGTTCCAGAATGAATAGAGAAGAGGTTGCAGGAAATGTTCGTTTATTCTGTCTTCATTTTACAGAGGAAGAAACATGAAAGACAGAGTGGTTTGTACGAGATTATGATACATACAGACACTCGGGTAAGCAGAGTCTCTTGGTTCTTGTTAAATGGAAAAGAGAATTTCACATTGAAAATATGTCACTTATCCCTGAAAATCCAGAGTTTATGCTGAAGGCCAGGGCATTAACCCCTGGAGACGCTTGCTTTGTATCATATATGAAAAAACTGGAAATTTTTCCTAATAAAGATTTTTTTCATTATTTTACAACCTCTTAAAGGAGCATGAGGATGAGTGGTTATGCACTGAAAATACTCTTATGTTTAGTCCAAAGAACATTCTCCTATATAATAACCCATATATATAAATGAATTGCCTTATACCACACAGTCCAAAAATACTCACACCTAATAAATATCATAAGCATAAATTCTATGAATTAACAAAATTATTATTATCTTTATTATTTTAGAGAGAGAGGGCAGCGAGAAAGAGAGAGAGAAAGAGAGAATCAATTTTATCTAGTTTTTCATTTGGTTTTCATTTCTCTGACACTTCCTTATGTACATGGTACTGGGGTTCAAACTCACATCCCTGCGCATGGGAGGCAAGAACCAAAACAGCTGAGACACTGCTCCCCCAAACTTATTAATAATCAGTTTTCATGTAACTATAATTATATGCAATTACACAGTTTTGTTTAATTATATACTAATTAAATTTATAAATAATATACCAACCACCATATTATTAATCAATTAATTCATTATCATTTGTTATATGTAATATATGATTCTATAAATTATATAGACTAATTTAAAAAATTAACATTTAAAATGTCAAAACAAATTTGATTTAAACATTACATAATATATACATTTGTTGAATATTAAAGAACAAACCATTAATATGTCCAAACTTTGTTTTCTTTTCAACAGTTAAAAACTAAAAAATTAAAAATTAAAATGTCATTCCATAGTGTTTTTTTGCTGATTTTTATTTATTTAATACTTTATCTTCCATAACTACATGGAAGAATTGATAGCATATCTGAAAAAGTGTGTGATTATATTATTATGTAGCATGAAAAAAGCATTAAATAAAGATGATATATTTTCTAAATCTAGAAAATTATTTTTTCACCTAATGAAATTAATATTATAAAAATAATTGGAAAGGGAAAAAGAAACTAAAATGGGTATGTCATTTAAATTAGGATCTCACTGTGATAAATATTTAAAAAGGCAAAATGAAAATGTTTTGTTTTTGTTTTAAAATAATTCACACAGGGGCTGAAGCAGTGGCTCAGTGGTTACAGCACTTGCCTGGCATGTGCAAGTACGTGAGTTCAAACCCCAGTATCCACATACACAACAAGTTTCTGAGGAATGAAGTCACATGAAATACTAAATAAAAATAGCTTCTCTGTTTCTCTCTCTCACTGTCCTTTCTTTAAAAAATAAAATAAAATAATTCCTACAATTTTGAAATGCATTTTCAGTGGCTATTAGTATTCTGAAGGCCAGAAATAAAAAAAAAATGACGGTATCTTTAAGATTTTACAGCACAAAAATAATATTATTTAGGTATTTTTGTTTAATTTGAATATTTCTCTCTTATCAACCATAAATTTAGTGAGTAGTTGACTGTGTATTTTAATAATGGCTATAAAATCATGTATATAGGTGAAATAAATAAGATCTTGTCTTTTTGGAAATTATTTGAGCAAAACTAGTTTTGGATATTGATGAGTCAAAAGTTCAGATTATTCATTTCTGAAGCTATGTGATTAAGGTTGACTATATTCTGTATATAGTTCTGTACACTGGAAATTCCACATAATAATTTTAAAGCTATGCAAAATTTACTTGTTAAAATAATACAGACTATAGGTAGAAGTACCACCATTTATCATTATTCTTTCACTTAGAGTTATATTTGTAGTTGTGCAGATTACTGGTAAAAAGAAAAATAACACATCCTGCTAATAAAACAGTTCTTCTGCAAAAAATATAGGAGAGAATAAAAGCAGTTTTATTATCAAATAGACATTAAACCAGTATAACATTCAATCTGCTAAAATTTTTGCAGACAGGATGAAATCTTTCCCTTTTATAGCCAGGCAGATATTAGAGGACTTAATAGTACCATTTGTCACATACAGGTTGTAAATTCACCTGCTAATAGGAGTGTTGCTAATTGTCTTTTTACAAAAGGAATAAGACATTTTGTCTTTGATGGCAAGGGGCAACCTTTGAAAATGTGCAGTCAGATTCAGAAGTTAAGCTAGTTGAACTGGGATCCTTCAGTCTCCCACAAGGTTCTAGAGATAGTTGACACTATTTTCTCTCATGATTATATTTCAGACTAAATCCTAGGTTTTTGAGACAAGAATACTGAGTTTCAAAAATAGCAAGAGCCATGTTTAGCATTTATAGACATTTATTCACATCTCAAACTTTAGAGAAAGAATTTACAGTTAAATGTTTTCTAGGAAGTGCTCTAAGAATAACAAGGGACAAGTTTCTTTCCCTTTTTGCATCAGGGTGAATGAATGATTTTCTTATTCTTGATTTCTCTTTATCCTTACATGATTGTGAACAGTCCTTGGCTGGACTGGCTCATGGGTGTGCAATATGAATCTGGCATCTATGAATCTTCCTCCAGGGAAACATTCATTCATGTGTCTAGGGCTTAGGTTGTTGTGGACTGGAAACCAGAACAGCTTGTATCCTTCATTATCTGGCAGTTTCAGCAAAGCTTGTTCACATAGCAGTGTTGGGGTTCCAAAAACTGGAAGAAACATATCTGTTGAGTATTATATTCAGAATCAGAAAAAAACTTTATTTTCTCTTCATTCTATTGTTCATTACAAGTCACAATGTTAGTCTTGATTGAAGGGACAGGAACAGTTTACATCTTTTAATGGAAAGAGCTTTGATGTCACATTGAAAGTAGGAAATGCAAACCAGAAAAAGAAAAATTGTTGCTGTTTTTCTGGAAGTATTAACACATAGGAAATATCCAATGTTCAAAGAAATAGAGTTAGTTCTTAAACTTCTTTCAAGTAGTTTTGAGATTTTATAGCTTTCCTTGCAGGAAGATTGAGACCATTTGCCTAACAGTGGTCAATGGACCACTTGAAATGACCAGTATCTTATAATTTGAGAATAAGGATGAAGATGAGCCTCTTTTATTCTTCTCTTTCCTTACCATGGAAATTTTGGAGACCACATGGTCCAATTACTACAGCTTCATATGCAAGGAAAATACATCAGGCTTATGTGAATAAATGAGAAATTTGTACTGTGATAATTTAGGGAGATTTATGTGAGATAGGGCAGGAAGATTTCTGACTTTGCTGTGAGATCTAGAATTACCTAACTAACAAGATATATACATAATTCAAAAGTGGTACCAAACCATGGCATTTGTTAGCCTTTTATCCTTCCCCTTAAAATAAATGGCCAAGATATGTATACTATGGAATCCCACTGTGATTCTATTGTGTTTCACATAGTTTAATATATGACCAATGGGTTATTGCACAGCTTAGTAAATATATACAAAATTCAAATCTCCCTTTGTGTGCCTGGTGAACTCTCATTGATCATTCAAATCCTCATCAAGTTATACTTCTCTTTGAAGAACTTTTATACTTTCAATCTCAGACAAGATTATTTCCTTATCTGTATTGCTTTTAATCCTAAATACAGCTCTTTTATGGAATGTGTTTCATTTTGTGTTTAATTAAGCACTTAAGTACTTATTTCTAAGCTCCTTGAGAACAAGTACTAATCTTATCATTCTTTATCCCACATTTCATAGTTCAGGGTTGCTGTGCAGAAGAAAAGATACTCAGTAAACAAATAAAGGTATTATGATTGAAGGTGTTGAACTACTAATTACACATTAGTTTTCCAAAATAAGCATAATAAAGGAAATCCTCTATGTTGGAGCGAGATAACTAAGTATATATTTACATTTACCTGACTGTACATAAATATGTATATATTGTATTTTTGAACGATATAAATACACTATTTTCAATTGACAATAAATTTGATTTATTAGAAAGACAAGAATTAATGGTGATACTGTTAATTAAATGATTAAGTAGTATACAATAATCTAAGGAGGTGCAATTAATTAAAAGGAACAAAACCTAAATTTTCTCATTGTTTTAGTCAACTATTTCTTTGCTGTGACCAAAGGAACTGACAAGAATAATTTTAAGGAGGAAAAGTTTATTTTGAGGGCTCATGGTTGCAGAGGTCTTAGTTTGCAGAAGGAAAACTCAATTCCTTGAGACATCAGGTGAGACAGAACTTTAGTGTGAAGAATGGCAGAGGAATACAATTAAGTCGTGGCTCCAGGAAGTAGAGACTGTGTGACAGATACAAAGGCAGGTCCCCAAAGGCACATTCCCATGCACGCAACTCTGCAGCTACATTCTACCAGCATACAGCACTGTATGCTGAATGGGTTAAGGCTCTTATAACCCTATCATTCCACCTCATCTTTCCTGGATTGTCACATGTAAGCTTTTTTGTTGTTGTTGTTTATTTGTTCAACATTGTCTTACATATAGGAGGGAATCTTTACCACACAATCATGATCACATGCATAATGACAGAGCAAGCCAAGGCTGATGACAGTTCATGATCTCTCCTCTTTGAGTTCCCCCCATCCCATGTTTACCCTACTTTACCCCAGTGTTAGTTGGATTTCTTATGGAAGTCGAAGGTTTCCAACTGGGTTGACAACCGCCCTACTTCCTCCCTCCAGCTTCCTTGATATCCCTCCTATTCCCAGCCCCTCTCCATGAAACCCTTCCTTCATTCCCCAGTGTCATAGGCAAGGTTCCCCTTGCTCACGTAAAAATTCACCATGTTGATATTATTATTAGCTTAGCCTACTTTCAGTCTGTTTCCGTTTGTGTATTTTTGCTTCCGGTAAGCTTTTGAGGGACATCTTACTTTAAAACCATAACCAAAAATGAACTTCTAATATCCAAAGTGCCAATATGCACTTTGGATAAAGCTGAATTAAATAATAAAACTAAAAATGGTAGATTCCCTACTTCTTTGATCCTCTCTTTGCAAAAAGTAAGAGAAAAAAAATGATTCATTTTTTTATATTTGCTGGCTCAACCTAGGTGTCTTTTACATGGGTATTCAGTGGTCCTAATGTATTCACAGAATTGTATAATTATCATCATTAACAATTTTAGAACATTTGTATCATTCTAAAGATCTTATAGTATTCATTTGACCATGCTGGGATACAAAAATAGAATCATACCATATACAGTACTATATCAGACTGGTTACACTGAGCAGTATGTTTTCTAACATCATATAACTTGAAATGGTACTTCATAGCTTTTTTAATTTTCAAATAGTATTTTATTGTGGCTATAACACATTTTACTTAACAATTCATAAGTTGATGGGCCATTTATACTTTTTCACTCTTATAATGCTAAATGTTTGTTACTTTTCTTTTAGTACAAAGAGTGTTGTCTTTTCTAACAATGCTTTTCCAACTCCATGATAACAACTGCATGTCCAACAATTCAATCCAGCCCGGACCCTATCTAACTTTTGCTAGGATTATATCCCAGAAGTTAAAAAGCTCAAGTCAGCAAGACTGTCCCACTTCAGATAGTGGTTGGAAGTACCATGCCATCATATTTGACCGATCAGCTACAAATTTAGCTATTCATTTAGGGTTCAATACTCTCTTCTCAGGTTTAATAGCTTTCTAGAATGGTTCATAGAATTTAGGAAGGCACTTTACTATTATTGGTTTAGTGTAAAGGTACAAATGAACAATTAGAGGAAGTGGTATGCAAAGTGAAGTCCACAAGGATCCAGAGCTCAAGAAATTCTGGCTCTATAGAGTTAGGGAGTGCCTCCTTCCTGCCTATTTGATACAGTCTCCAACTTGGAAATTCCCTGAACCCTGTAGTTCAGTGTTTTTAATGAAGGTTTTTTTACATAGGCGATTGAATCCTTGGTCTTCAACCTGAAGCCATTTATGAACACTTCAAGAATCATCTCACAGGAACAAAATATTTTATCACTTTTATCACTTGGGAAATTTGAAGAATTTTAGGAGCCCTGTACCAGGAACCAGAAATAACAGTCGAGTTTCATTCTTAAATATATTATAGATATATTCTGAATATTTGTACACAAGGTTTTGTATGGAAGTGTTTTTTTGTTTCTTTTGGTGATATTCATAGCAGTGGAATTTTTAGCTTATTTGATAATTCTATGTTTAAGAATATAAAAAATGACACAACTGTTTTCCAAAGCAGCCCCATACTACCCAGCAACATATAAAGATTACAATTACCCCACATCTTTGCCGACATTCCATGGTATCCATCTTTTTTTTATTATATTATCCCAGTAGATATAAACTTGAATCTTCTTGTTTTGATTAGCATTCTTTATCAGTTATTTTTATGAATTTATTGACTATTTTAATCTTTTTGGGAAAAGTTTTATTCATATTATTTGTCTATTTTGGATTGGGTTACTTTTCTTTTGATTATGGAATTATGAAGTTTTGATATATTATGGATAAAAGTACTTTATCAAATATATAAGCAGATTTTGAATTCACTGAATTTTCTTGATTATTTTTCTATTCTCTATTGTGTTTATTTTTATCATAATCTCTATTTTTTCCGTACTCTGCTTATTTTAAACTTTGATTGTTCCATTTTTTCCTTATGCCTTAAGTAAAAGTTTATTTTTCATTGGCCTTTTTAAATCATAGGTATTGTATTGCATTAGTCTGATTTCTTTTCCTTTTTTTTTGCTAACAACACAGTACCATATACTAGGAAGCTTATTTTGACTTACTGTTCTGGAGGAACAAGGTTGAGAGGATACATTTGATAATGACGTTCTTGCTAGCAGATTTCTGAGGTGGTACCACCTATCATGTGTGAAGAGATAGGAAGTATGTATTTGTGTATGTGTTTCTTTTGGTCTATCTCCCTCTACTTCGAAAGTCACCAGGGTTCAATTATGAACATTCCGCTCTAATGATTTTATCTCCCTGAATCATATCTCAAACTTCCCAGCTCTAAGTAAAAAAGTCAAATGAAATTTCCACCCTCTTATTATCTCAAACTGGGGATTAAATTCCAGCAAATGAAGATTTAGAGAACATGCTGAAATCATAGATTTGTAAATACAGCTATAGATTACCCTCTAAGTACTGATTTATCTGCATTTCATGAATTTCAGAATGTCTTGTCTATATTTTTATTCATCTGAAAACTAGTGCAGCCACTTCGACTTCTGTAAGAGTGCTGTTGGCATCAACTATCTATTTTGCTGTTTTCTTTCATCCTTTTACTTCCAGTCTGCCTCTGCATCTAATTATATCTCATCTAGCCAGTATATGGTTGGGTTTTGCTTGTTCATTCAGTTCAGTCTGACAATCTTCATTTTATTAATCAGATTGCTTTTTCCATTCAAATTCAATCTTATTATTTTTGAAAATTATATGCGACATTTTATTAGTGAATATATATCTGCCATTTTACTTTTCACTTTTTATGTGTAGTACATTTATTCTTTTAGTGTTTCTTTATCTCTTTCTCTGCTCTATGTGAATATTTTCTAATGTAACATTCTAATTACTTTAATTATTTTATAAGCCCATCAATGCACTCATTTGATATTCTTTCTTACATTTGTGTCTTTTAAATAAGCTGAAAAAAGATAAGAGAACAAGTTTGTACTTATATAGTGTCTTATATTAAACTAATTATTTTCCATTTTTCTGTTTCTTTTCCTTTCTTCCTCAGGATTTAATTACCATCTGGTGTCATTTCCTTACCCCCAAATAGTTTTATTTCTATGAGCATCCTTTGAGCTGTTAGTGCTAAATATATTACACTTCTATATGTTATAACCCAACAATATAATAATATACATTGTTTTATACAGTTGCCTTTTAATAAGAGAAAGTAGGCTCATAATATGTATTTATACTGTCATCTACATAATCTCACACAACTAACTTCATTATTTTTCCTATGTGGATTTCTGTTTTCATGTTTTCTGCCCAAAGAATATTCTTCAGTATTTTTTTGTAAGGTGAGACTTCCAGCAATCAATTCTCTCTTGCTTTTGGGAATGTATTTCTTTTACCCTCATTTTCAAAATACTCTTTTCCTGGATATAGTGTCCTTGCCCTCTAGTCTCTCTTTTATTTCTGGTGAAAAGGGCAGCCCTTAGTCTTGTTTGGTATCCATTGTAATTGAGGGACTATTTTTCTCTTGCTTATTTTGAGATTTTGTTTTTGTTCTTTTTTTCTTATGAATTTTTTATTATGAAGTGTCTAGGATGCATGTTTACATTTATTCTGTTTACAGTTAATCAAGCATTTGAGATGCAAAATTTCTATCTTTTTTCCATTTATTTCAGAGATAATTCTGTAATTTCTTCAAAAAATTTTCACCTCTTTTTAAAATTTTATTGATTCTTTTTCATTATACATAACATTAGAATTCATTTTGACATAATTACAAAAGAATGGAATACAATCTGTTTTAATTCGGTCCCTATTACTAACCCTCTCCTTCCTTTCCTCCTCCCATTTTTTCCTCTCTCTAATAATTTTTCTGCTCCTTTTTTTCTTCTGTCCTTTTGGAACATCCAAGTGCTAATGACTTCTATATTTCCTAGTAACTGCTCGTTTTTCTTCATTCCATTTTTTTTCTTTGTTCTTTGATTTATGATTACTATTGATCTATCTTGCAAAGTAATTCCCTGGATAGTTTTAGACCAACCCTGTTCTCATCTGTTTCCTTGTTTGAAATTTTCTGAGATAATGTAGAATGAGCTGAGAATGCAGTAGAATAAAGTAGGCTTTGTTTTATTCTATTTGAAGAATGATGTTCTTACCTGTTACCAGTGTGTTGCATGGCCCATGAGTTATATTTTTCTAGGTCCGCTGCCTTTTAGATTGTACTGCTATGGTGCAAGTGCATCATGCACACTCAAGATTTCCTTCACCCTTGGTAGCTTTCTTGGCCCTTAAAGAACTGGTTCACAATTTATCCTACTCAATTTTTGTTGCTTGATGCCAATGTGTAGGTAATAATTATGTTTTGTAAGATTTGCTGAATGTGTGTTCTGTCTCACTGGAAACAGATATGTAGGTAACCAGGGCAAGGGAGCTTCCTTTATGTAATTGCTTTCCCTCTGCTACTTCAAATCTTCCATTGAGCAAATCTAGTAGAGCTTTCAGTTCAATCAATGCACTCTGAACACTAGATCTTCTAATTTTAAATACTTTCTGTATTAGGTTTCTTTTTTGATGAGACATTGTCATCATACATTTCCTTCATTCTTGAAAAAGCTTTATATAAGTTTTTAACATAGTTATGATAGATGCTTACTAGTTTTTGTCTTCTAAAACCATTTTCAGGTTCTCTCAAATGAAAATAATATTGTCTGCTCTTTCTTTCCTATGTATGGGCCGCAATTTCCTGATTCTTTGCATATCTCGTTCATTTTTGTCAAAAATGCACATTTTGTAATGCTTTTTTAACAACTTGTGATATTGATATTTCCGACCCATCCTTAGATATTTTTGTGTTAGAAAACACCCTACAGTAGTTGTACACACTTTGTTTTACTTAATTCTCCAGATCTTGTTTGGTACTGTTGTTACTCACATATGTGCATGTTTATTACCTTTGGAGCTTGGCTAGACAAATCTACCTGGGGTTGTTTGTCTTACTGCGAAGAGGGTGGTAGTAAACAACTTCATTCCTCTAAGTTGTACTTCCCTGGAATCTAGCTTTCACAATACCAAGCTAAGGAGGGTGAGAGATACCTCTCTTCTGGCCTGTGGGTGAAGAAACTGTAGCCCTAGAATTGGAGTTAGAGGATCGAGATCCACACTTCCTTGATAGTCTGCACTCAGAGTAAAGCTTCTATCATATTTATGGCTCAAATGCTATATATTTACATTATTCTCATTAAAATTTATTAGATTTTTCTAAGTCCAATTTTTATATATTTTTGTATATTATTTGAACATGGTGCAGAGATTTCAAAAGGTTTTTTTATTATAATGCTCACCAGTATATGATTATTTAGGTGAGAAGAAGGTCTGCCACTTAACACTGCCCTTCTGGAACTCTCACTACTTTACTTTTCTTATATAACAGAAAACAATATGTTTTAGTCAGCCTTTTTACTGCTGTGACTTAAAGACTCGATGAGAACAGTTTTAGAGGAGGAAAAGTTTATTTGGGGCTCATGGTTTTACTCCACAGGGCTTCAGTCCACAGAAAGCAGGCTCCATTTCTCAGGGCTCAGGGTGAAGCAGAATATCATGGTAGAGGAAAGAGGCTGGGAGTATGGCACCCAGGAAGCCCAGAAAGAGAGAGAGAGAGAGAGAGAGACAGAGACAGAGAGAGAGAGATATTCCACTTGCTTTATGCAAAATATATACCCCCAAAGACATGTCCCAAATGACCTATCTCCTCCAGCCACACCCTCCCTGCCTTCAGTTACTACCCAGTTAATCCTTATCAGGGGATTAATTCACTGTGAGTTAAAGTTCTAATAACCCAATCATTAAATCAATCATTTTGCATTGTTTCACAATGAGCTCTTGGGGGACATCTCACAGCCAAACCACAGCAAAATATAAAATCCAAAGATTTCTGTGCTATCATTATATTTTCTCTCTTTACTCTTCTAAAATATATTTGCTGGCTTCTAGTCAAACCATTATTAAGCAATATTAGTTTCTACACTGCCTTACATGTTTCATTCTACTAGGTAGTCTCTGAAAAATTAGTATTCTAATATAAGGAACATTAAGGATTTATACAATTGAATATTTAATCCATACATTATTTATATGAATTGTATAATTTTTTATTAGATTCAATACCATTTTGTCTTTGACTTGGTGTTTTAGATAACATTCGTTTTTACTTTCTTTTTGAATGCTCAAATTATAAAAACAAGTAGAAAAAGAATACATGGTTTATAGATTCAAATAATTGCCAGTTAAATGTTTGTATTCTCACTTGCAGTATGTATGCAATTTATAAATAAAAAAACAGAAATAGAATGTTTATCAAAACTATATATGTGAATCTCTTCTGTAAGTGAATGTGTTATGGGAAAGAAGAGTTTTAACATTTTTAAAAGTGCTCATATTTCAATCTATTTGAAATTTAAAAACAAGCTCTTCTAAGGACACATTCGAGGATTTATAACATCTCAGGATGTGAGAGAAAATTTTGAGGGAAAAGGAAATATGCAATTTTCCTAAACAAAAGAAAAATGCAATTAATTAGAATAACCAAATTCTAATTAGTAAGTTTGCAATATTTTAAGCAATAGTATTTTAGAATGAAGTGTAAGAACTGGTGTATACAAATAAGATTTTGCCTTTGGTAACCTTTAACAGACTATGTACTTATTATAGATCCAGTTATTAGAGTATCAGAGCCATTGAGCTTTAAGAAACCTAAATTTCTGGTTAAAATATTATCCTCCAGTTTTCTTTAACAAAAAACTCCAGAAATTGCAATGCTTCAACAAAAATAGATATTTATTTTTTGTTCATGAGAAGGTCTACCAAATGATAGTTTTGGAAGCCTATGCTCCTCCTTATGGTTATTTCTCCATGTTATTGCTCTAGATATTTTGTTTCTTAGGATCTTTACAAAATAGCAGACCTATGCATCAAGGAAAAGCCTATAGAATCACAGAGAGAAGCAAAAAATAACATTCATCCTTTGTTCCCATTCTATTGTGAGGGTCATTCCAAAATTCAAAGGAGGCTGGGACATGAATTCAGGTTATGTGACACGAAGGAAAAAAAGACAGATTTGCAAATGGTTCTCCAATCTGCTACAAATGCCATCCAGTGGCCTGATTTTCAGGAAGGAAATTTCTGAGTTGTCCACAATTCAGCATTTGCAATCAATCAGTGGCAGGAAAGCGATTCCAAAGTTCTGGTTCTATCCTTTATATGGTTCTGAAATCTTTCAATTAAACCTGCTTCCTAGTTTTTAGAAATCAATAATTAGAGAAATATAAAAAATACATGGCATACTCCAAGTTTTTGTGCCACTGTATATACTATTGCCATGTACATAAAAGTGTTCTTCCTAGGTATAAGAATTATGTCACCATACTTGAGTATATTAAGAAAAAAATATGACCCAGAAAGAGACAAGAGAACAGGGGACAGGTGGAGGGAGGCAAGGGAGTGCTAGAGGGGGTGGATATTGACTGAATTATATGAATATGTGACAACAAATCCCACCATTATGTACAGCTATAATGCACCAATTTAAAAAAAAAAGATGAGGTAACAGCTGAAAGGCAGGTTTCTTCATTTTGAAGATGTTCACAGGAAGACTCATAGAGAATGGTGACTTGACCAAGCTGCAAAATAAGTAAATAAAAGAAATTTCTAAAAAATTTCCAAACTGATGATAAGAAGTGAGACAAGATAAGATAATGAATAGAAAACTAGTTAAAGGAAACAGATTTTACCCATGATGTACCATAAACTTCATTATAATTCTGGATATAATATTTTCTATTTTTGAACCCTTCCTTTCTTATCAGTCAAATGAAGGATTTTGAGTCAGAATTTCTCCAAGTTTCTCTTCCAGATCTCTCAATTTATGTCCTCTGGACTTAATAGCCCATATCATAAAGTACAAAAATAGAGGCAGGAGACGTTAGCATAAAGTAAAATGTGTTTGTATTTTTAAAAGTTACCTCCTTCTATCCACCCAGCTCACTAATTCCTCTTCCTTTTTAGCATTTCTTGAAAAGAGAAAGTATGTTTAAGATGTTTCACTGCTCGTATTCCCTTCATAATTCCCAATGGGAATGGCGGGATAACAGTCATTGCACCTGTGATTTGGGACAGTTCAGGCTGTTTATAGAGTTGTTCCAGGGTGCACATATTGTTGGGCAGAAAATAATTTCCAAAATTTCTTGACTAAATTTATGATAGAAAAGCTGCCATTGAGCTATTTTTCTCATTCCAAAGTCTGAATTTACAGATAGGGAGCATTTACAATATTACATTGCATAGAAACGTTGGTATTTGAGATAAGGGGGAAAGCTACCAAATGGATATTTATAGTGATTTTACTATAAAACTATATTCATAATGGCATTTTCTTATACTCATTGTATAATTTTACATTTAGATGTCAGTGCTGACTAACACTTGTAGCTTTGAGGAAAATGACATTCTCCTTGATCTCAAATTCATGCCTTAGTGCTTGGAATTTCACTATTTCACTCTTCTTGGCTGGTGTAATTATAAATGTGATTAAGAGCTGGGTGTGGTGGAACACACCTGTAATCCCAGTGCCTCAGAGGATGAGGCAGGGGGACAACAAGCTCAAATTCAGTCTCAACAATTTAGTGAGGCCCTAAACAACTTAGTAAGATCCTGTCTCAAAGTTAAAAATTAAAAAAGTCTGGAAATGTGGCTAGTGGTTAAATGCCCCTAGGTTTAATCCCTAGTACCAACAAAAATAAAATAAATATGATTAGTAGGAATAAAATATAATCATCATGTTTATAAAACTAACCAGTTATTCCCCCTATAAAATTCACAGATTGATTTCTCTGAGCAAGGTATTGTTTGTACTTCTTTATTTTTTTAAAACTGTATATGCTTTTCCTAATTTCCCAATCCATTAACCATTTTATCAAATCCTTATCACAGCTTTTCTTTAATGTCTACCAAATGTCCTTATCCTTTATCAATACCCAAATAGTTGTTTCAGTTAGTATTAATTCATTAGCTAAACTATGTGTATAAAAGGAAACATTTAGTTGATACAGTTTGTTATGCTCTGGTGAAACTTTAAATGAAATCTACCAAATTCTGCTTGTTATGAAAACATGGATGAAACTGGAAAATATTATGGTAAGTGGATTAAGGCAGAAACTGAAAATCAATGCCTTATGTTATATATGGAATCTAACACATTTGAATAATACCAACAGAAAGTGGAATGATCCTAACCAGAGCCTGGGGGTATAGGGGATGGGGAAATGATGGTCAGAAGCTACATAACTTCAGACAAAAGGAGTTTTAATTTTAGATCTATTGCATAGCATGGTGAATAAAATTAATATTAATGTAATATATATATTTCTATTGCTAAGATGGTGAAATTCAAATCTTTTAATCAAAGATAATAAGTATTTGAGGTAATAGATATGTTAATTAGCTGAATTTATTTCCCATTGCAATCATAAATCTAATTGTCACTTGTGTCCCATAAATATATACAAGTACATCTTATTGATTATAATTTTACAAAATTACAAAGTCATAGATAGAATCCCTAATGGCTCAGTTTTGGATCAATAAATTAAATAATTATAGTATAAATAAATAATTAATTATAGTATAATATGGTGAGTATTGTGAGAGAAACAGTTATTCCTAACTATGGAAGCATCTGATGTTGCCACTTGGAAAACAGTTCCCAGTATAATCCCTTAGAAAAAATTGATCAGGCAGAGACAAATCAAAGTTCTGTACTCCAGAGAGGAGTGAGTAAAGCACAGGTACTAGCAGCAAATAATATCATCTGAATAGGAAGCTATAAGCAATTTAGTAGCAGCTCGTTTACCTGGGTGCAGTGGTGCACTGGAGCTGGTAGGGACATATTGTGTGTATCTCTTCTACACACTATCTATAAAAACATCACCGTGTACCTAGATGCTGGTCATGATGGGAATACTTCCTTGATGGGAAATAGGCAAATATTACAAGCCGAGGTGTTAACATTTTACTTTGCCTGCCTTTTTTCCTTCCTTCCATCCTTTTGGATAGTTGGTTGTTAATTCAACACACCACACCTTTAGCAGTAAAATATTTTTAATAAAATTATACACTAAGACATATGCAAAAACCGTGTCAGAGCTGTAGTTTAGCTTATGGGCATGGACCTAAAAGTCCATGTTTTTCTTGAATTAATAATGGGGTATTTCTCTGTAAAGCCTGGGAAACATTAACAAATGTAGTATGGAAAGCCACTAGGGAGTCTAAGATGGAAAGATGACTGAGGGATCTGTAGTGGGAGTGAAACTTATAATCAGGAAACCAGTTTTCATGGCTAATGAAAAAAATGGAGATCTTTTTCTTTTTCTGGGAGTTCTAACATTGGTTGCTTAGTTTTTGAAAAGAGAAGTACCTCCTCAAAATTAGAGGTAGTGCACATAAGGCCTCCTGGAGAATTTCACAGGGTAAAGAAAAATAAAACAGTATCTATGGGAGAATAACATTTTTTTTCCTAGCTCCAGCAAAATGTTTAGTATAGAAAGAATGGTAGGGTGTGGGGGGCGGGGAGGCTGGACTTTTCTATTGTAGTATAAAGGTAATTAGTGACTGCTCTTGTCAAAGCCTGCAAGGCAATTAGGAGGATTTAGAAAGGAGGAATGGAGGACTTTCAAATTCAAGACACAGAACTTACCTGAGTGAACTAAACAATGTATCACTCTGGCAATAGGACAAGACTATGCTAATGTCAAGTTGAAAAAAGGGCTGTCAACTCTTTATAAACTGTTGAAATAACTTCTTTATAACCAGAGCATTGCATTGTCTCGCCACTTAACTTTCATAACTTTGTCTTCTTTTGAACTATTTAATTTCTTATTATGATCTTGAGTGCTTGGCAGCGAGATGCATATAAAATGACATAATGGACCTTTTATGAGCTGTTCAACTAGTGATCTTTGAACTCATATCACTAAGTAGTAAGTGGGAAAATAAGCCATTTTAGCACAATTTTCAAAGCAATCTGCATTTCAAAACCACCCTGAAGGTGTATTTATTGGTTCTAGCAGGATATTATACATTGTTAAACTTAAAAAAAAATGATATGAGAATCTGTCAAGTTTAGAAGGAAGTGATTATATTCCTCTCAGGTCACCGGCCATAAATTTCATGACTGAGTTCTGGTATATTACCTTTCCCACATTCATTTTGGTTGTACTCTACGGGTCTAAAGAATTCAATTTAAGTAAACTGGTACATAAGTGTAGTCCAGGTGGATTGGTTGAAACATTAAAGCCATGGACTGAAGAATCTTTACCTTGGAAAGGATTAGGGTATGAAGTACCAGCTTCAAATCTGCTTGTTCTTAGAAGTACAGAGTTTCTGAGTGTGTATAGCACTGGGGATGGAGGTTTTATGTAATTTATAAATCTCTTCTTCTTTGGCTAATACTCTACTACAAAGGGGGAAAATTAATCATAAGAATATAAACCCCAATTCTCAGTAGCTTAGGGTAAGACCAACAAAAAACATGTTAAGATCTATAAATGGTCTGAGACTTTTTAATATGATTACAAGCTAACCAATGCACTGCCCCTTGTTCACAGATGCTTGCAGAAAAAATGAGGCTCTTGAAGAGAGATGCAGGACTGACTTTATTACAGCACAAAAAGCAACACAAGCTTTAATTTTTGTATTAGCTCCTCCTATACACTAAGACAGACAGACCACTTGTGACCAAGTTTTGTTTGGGAAAATTTATATTTAAAAGCTTTCGGTAAATCAAATAAATGCAAATTTCAGGAAATGTCAATGTGGAAACACATTTGTACAAATAGTAATGAAAATGCAAACACTAGTAGTTGGCTTATTCTATGCCTTAACAGTGATTCCTATATTTCTGTAATCTCTCTAACAGTGAGAGAGGGATCTATGGCTTACTTCTTACAAATATAATACAGCAAAGATGATGGGGATAGATGTTTGATGATTAGGTTAAAGTACATGGCAGAGATGATTGAGTTCCACTCAGATTATATTGCAAACTACTCAGCCTTAGTAGATTGGAGCTAGAGATTCTTCTTGTGGGCTTGAAGAAGGAATGACCCTGTTGGAAAACTCACTTGTCAGGGAACTTCAGGGGGTCTTTAGGAATTGTGAACTAGAAAAAAGCAAGTAAAATCTGAGTACCTCAGTGATACAGTGATACAGCCACAAGGAATGGCCAATAACTTCAATGAGCTTGGAAACAGGTTCTTCTTTGGTCATTCTTACAGATGCAAATGAAACCTGGCCAGCACCTGGACTGCAGCAATGTGACACCTTGAGCAGAAGACCCAGCTACACAGTTCATAGGCCCTTGGGCCTGGATCCTTGATAATCATGTTATGATGGCAAAAGCAATTGTTGTAGTTGGCCCCTCGATCTTGGACTTCCCAGCCTTTATAATCATTGCCCAAATAAAATATCATTTATAACTTCTTCATGCTGTGGTATTGTATTATAACAGCAGAAAGCAAACCATGTGAGGTGTATTGTGATGTAACTGCAAGGTGTAATAGATTTCTATTAAAAGGAGCGAGAGAGCTGCTGGGAGTGCTATGGAAGGATGGCCCTTACTCTCTGCTCCTTCAGGGATGTCTCTACTATAGAGAGCTACTCTTCCAATTCAGTCTTCCTAAAGCCCACATACTTAATGGCTAATTCAGCACACTGCAAATGTACAGATAGTGGGGACCCAAATAAGATGACTCTGATGAATCATTCTAGACCCAGAGATGGCCTGCCCAACAGGACATCTCCTGCTGCACAATCCTGCTTCTTTTCCCTCCTTCTGCATTGATTCCAGGGACCCTCACTAAGAGGGTGTTTTCACTGTAACTCCAGTGGGAATCTGCTTCCTGACTACCCAATCAATGTTGTTATTTATTTTGAAATACTAAAATTCTAATAACCCATAGGCTGAGAGCATAATCCATCTAGTCTATTTTCAGAATTCTCTTAAATTCCACATAGAGATTTCTTAGGTAACATAATGATTCATATGTTTGCTTCTGAAAAATTCTGAACTATTAGAAAAAACCATGAATAAATAAGAATATATTAGAATATCAATATGAATACCAATCTGAACATAGAATTAAATAATGGGAAACTCTAATGTTTTATGTTATATATTTGGATATTACTCAAAGTTTGGTCTCTTTCCTTTTTTTAAAGGTATACTTACTTATTGAAATGAGGAGTTTCAGAAATTTTCTGAAAAACTTCATCGTAAGTAAAACATGCTTTTTCAACATTGAAATTTTATTCAACTGGGGACCAAGTTTTGTCTGTGGGAAAGCTATGCTTTCAAACTTTTTGGTAAATCCAATAAATGCAAATTTCAGGAAATATCAGCATGGTGATACACTTGTACAAAAAACAAATTAAAACATTTATAATTGACTGATTCTTGATATTTTAAAGGGGAAACATGTACACTTCACATTTTCACAAAATAGCCTCATCATAAAATGAATCTTGGCTAATGTATGAATTTCTAAATCCCCATCCAGACTCACTGGGAATTTGTGTCTTTTGAGCCCAATGTAATTCTTAAAAGGACAA
This sequence comes from Aplodontia rufa, assembly GCA_004027875.1. Taxonomy (NCBI): domain Eukaryota; kingdom Metazoa; phylum Chordata; class Mammalia; order Rodentia; family Aplodontiidae; genus Aplodontia; species Aplodontia rufa. The sequence goes on from PVKS010022847.1 coordinate 26,999, forward strand.
GAGGTTGTCTAATTTCCCTAGGGGTCTTGCCAATCATACAAAGTAGTAAAATTCCACTACTTCCACCCTCCTTTATGATGACTATATTCCCATTGCTCTAGTGATTCAAGACAGTGTCCAATTATCCTTTTTTATCCTAAAGTGAATCATGAACCACAATTCCCTAATGTGAGAATTCTTTGTATGAAATGGCCTTTCTTGAAATTTGGTAATTAACAAAAGAATATAATTTAAGGGAAGTATTCAAAGTATATTCCAAATCGACTGCTGCAAATTTGTTTCTCAGTATTATTCTTTATACCTCAGGCTGCAACCAGTATGTTCATCAAGAGCTGAGGAAGAAAGTATAACTAGAAATACACATCCAGCCAAGTTTAATGCATGTAGGGAAAGAATGGCAAAACAATACATAGGAGGACTCTAAAGATGTACCTGTCAGGAGCTATTCCTGGGAATAGCATAAGGAAAGAATTATTTTATGGTGAAATCCATATAGCATAAAGTATAAAATAAAGAAATTAAAAGCATGGAATTGAGCAAGGTATTATAGGAACAAAAACAGTGGACCATTTGTTTGGATAAATGTAAATATGCAGCTATAATATTGTGATGTTTTATGATTATTAAATTGAAGGTAAGTGTAGTAGCTATAAAATTGAGAGAAAAGTTGCATTAAAATTATAACAAAAGCATAAGTAGTAAAAGTCAAGACCATTTTAGTAAGATCAGGAGAGGAGATAGAGACATAGTTCACAGAAAAGGGAAGGGGAAGGTTTTTATCCTTCTTAGTGGGTGGTTAAAAAGAAATAGGTATATCAATAAGAATATTCAATATACTTTCTTAATTGGAATGACTTTGTCTAACACAGAAATTCATACCTAAATAAAGAGTGGAGTATTATAATGATCAATCCCTAGAAATAGCATGATTACTGTGAGGAAAAAGCCAAAGACACACTTAATCCTCAATACTATTTACCATTATTTTGAAAAAACTGAAAATACAACCAAAGATAAAAGAAGTAGAAAAGCATATCATAGGAGGAAGGAAATTTTTATTATTTAAGGACATTATTGTAAGCTGAAGCTGCAATAGACTAACCTGAGAAAATACTAAAAATTAAAAGGATTCAGAAATTTGATAGATTTTAATATGAATATACAAAATACTAATACCAGTTAAAATCAGCAAGGTATGAAATAAGAAAACAATACTCAAAATGTGAACAGAAATTAAAATATTAATGATAAAAACTGAAAAAAGTTAAATAGTATTGAGGTGAGCAAGCTATGTCATTAAGATAGACCAAATATATTCGTGTCTTTCCACAAAGTTAGAATTTGTTGAATCGCAATTAGCTCACAGGCCATACAACTTTCATCTATGACAGTACACTCAATACTGTGGGTCACCTGGTAGTCCTAAGCTGGGCAATCACAAGTTCTTTTATTCCAAATTTAATTTCTAATATCTTTAACAGTTAAGTCATGCATCATACTTCACACACTAATATATAAATACGTCACAGAAAAACTAAAAAGGTTTCATGTGGTTACAAGATGCTGAGACAAAGAGCATTAGACAGAGAGATGACTGCAGAATCAAGAGTCATTATAGATAGTCAAATAAGGACATTAAGGATCCAAGTCAGTCAAGTTTACAAAGCAAAGTTGAGACAAAAGGATAGGTGGCAGTTTCAGTTCCAGAGAGTCAGTTCCATGTGTCAGCTTGGAGTGAGCCATTAATGGTATCATGGGCAGGAGAAACCATGCTTATTGAAACCCCACGGAGAGAAAAAAAATCAGGTTATCACTGTGGTGATTTTCCTGGTCAAGGCTCATGATGAATGACCAGGAAACAGGGTCAAGGTGTTGCTGTGTTTGGTCTCAGGGAGATCCTTTTTTTATGAGTCTCAAGTGCGAGGGTTGCATCTGGTGAAGTTGATAAGCTTCCATGTCTGGTGTTTCTGATATGATTTGGGATGTCTACGTGTCCAGGTCTTCCTTGATGTAGTTTGGTAATTTGGCTTGTACAAGTTATTTATTGATTTGTGCCTTATGGTGGTGCCAGGCAGATGGAGGTTGTTTACTTGTACAAACAAGTTGTAGTCATTCCACCAAGTCTGCTAGCACCTTGATCGTGAACTTCCCAACCTCAAAAATTGTTAGAAATAAATTTTTGTATAAACATTCAGTTTATGAGATTTTATTAGAACAGTCAAAAGTAGGACAGAGATACAATCAAGGTGTAAATATAATTTCTAGCGGATCCAGATGGGAATGTTTCTTGCCTTTTCCAAAAGGTAAGAATTCCTTGGATTTTGGTCCCCTTCCTTCACCTTAAAGCTAGTCATGTGAGTTGATCTTTCCACAATCATATCACTCTGACCTTCTCCAGTCCTCCTTCCACAACCACAGACCCTGTAATTGCATTGGTCGAACTATTAATCCATGAAAACCTCCTGTCTTAAATTCAGCTGAGCAGAAATGTTAATTCCAGATTCACCTTTAATTTCCCCTTACAAAGTAACCTAATGTACAAACAAGTTCCACATATTAGGGCATACATATCCTTTGGGGGACATTATTCTGACTACCACAGTAATTCTATGCACTCTGTTTCCTAATTTTATCCCCCTATCCATTTTTTTTCTTTCCAGTTTTACTTAGTAAGTCAAAAGTTCATGTTTTAAAGTTCTTTAGAGACTATGAAGCACTCTGCTGAGATAAATGCAATAATTGTTCTGCTTATATTATTTACCTATTAATTTATCCCTTCCTTTTACATTACTAAGCCTTCTTCTGGCATACACTTATATCAAATGTAGCAGCAAAGAAGTGGAAAACTGAACATGTTTATTTTTTGGCCAAACAGGAAGGAAAAAAAATTAAAGAAGTATATTCCTAAATTTGCTCGAAAAATGTCACATTAATCTATATTAATCTTCCTTTTAAACAAATCTTTGCAGGAACAAAATAAATTAAATATCACAACAGTTAAATACTGTATAAATTTTATTCCACTAAATATTAATCTTTGATAAAATAAGTTAATGATATTAAATATAAAACAAAGCATATTTCAAACATGCATATTTTCTTATAAATTAATAAATTGCAATTATGAAATAGTAATTCAGCTTGATAAAAAATAACAGTTAATAGAAAATTAATATCAAACATATTAATACAAAAAGTTAAGAAATTTTGTATTTATATTTTTATCAGTAATGTATAAGATAGACTTTCTTACTTAATTTCATTTTTAAATGTCTCAAATTTTTGGTTTAACATCTTTAGATCATAATAAAATGACTTTGATGATTCAATCAGTTCCAGTACCATCGTATAGATATTTATCATTTGCACATTTCTATCAAATTATTATCCTCTTCCAAAATTAGAATGCCAGAAACATATAGACTGACTAAAATCTGTCCTTTGGTCCAAAGACTATATTAATATTTAATTCTTTTGCTTGTTCAGTAAGTCTGCTACTTTTTGAACTGCAGTCAGGATGTTCAATATTTACTTATTGACAGAAAGTAAGTATTTTCAAAAGTAGTATGTCATATTCTAGAACTAATTCATAAAATAGCTTTATATTTCTCAATTGTCCATCCTAGTATATTATTCCTTTGCCTAAGTAAGTGGAATATATGTTGATATTAAGATACAAAAATTGCTTGGAGATCAATTTGATGTTTTATTGATCACCATCAAAATTATTTCTGTAAGTATATAATTAGCTTTGAGGATTCCCTTTTTAAATATGCCATCATTGAAGTACTATATTGCAAAGAATAAGTCCTAAAGGGAAAAACAAATGCAAGGAAGTATAAGAGAAGAAAGGCAATGGGAAAAAGGAAACATGGAAGGTGTGAGAAAGAAAGCAAGGAGAGAAATAGAAAAGCCTTAAATGTGGTATCCTTTAATGCTCAGTGACAGGATTATAAACTCTCAAATATTAGGCAAGGCATGTTCTCCCAATTCTGTAAAACCAATTTTAGATTTTTTTCCTTTTATTTTATTCAGTTCTTTCCAAGTGTCCTCAAAATGATCAGAGTTGAACATATGTATCTCTATCTCTGATTGAACTAAAAGGAGTATAATGCATGATGTTGTCTTTCTTTAGGGAAGGACAAAATTAATTTACCTGAAGCCATTGAGAAGCAATGAAATTTATTTATTTATTTTTATTTTAATCTGTTTTTGAGGGCTGAGGACCAAACTCTGGGCCTTGCACATGCTAGGCAAGTGCTCTGCCACTGAACTAAATCCCCAAACCCGAGGAACAATGAAATTTAAAAATATGAAACATTTCAGATGTTAATTGTTTAAGCCTTTAAATGCTACCAGATTAAAAAAGCGATAACTTCCTTTGCAGTGGAATATTGAGATATATTTTCAAACAAATCAGTGAGGTTTGTTTGTCATTCCAAAGACTTGGTAGCAACTGAATCCTCAGTAAGGAGATGGAAGTGCTTTCCAAGGACGTGAGGTGAGGGGGTCATGCCTTCCTGGCAAAGTGACATTACAGGTATGATTTTTGTTATTATCTCCACACTACTTTCTCTACAATTTAGTCCAATATAATTAAATGACTCTTAAACTTTCCAGTAGGACTTGGCATCTATGTGCATGCATGTGTGAAACAGAGATCCACATTCATTCTCATCTGTGATTGTCTTGTCCCCTTTTCCTTTCATGATCAGGTAGAATTTCATTACAGTAAGTTTCCCTTGAGAGGACTCAGATTACATAAAGATCCAGCATCCGGATTCTCCATGAAACTATTTCTATGGTGTGAAGTAACACGACTTTGCTGATTTTATGTAACAAATAATAATATACCACAACTGTTTTCTCAGTTCTTTTCCATGTCACACTCTCCAGGAGGAAAAAGTATCCAACTTTTACTGCTTAGGGTATATTTTTCAAAGCATAAGTAAGCAACTGCAAAATATGTTAAATAAACAATAATAAATTTGGCATGGATTATTAGGCTCATGCTCATCCTAGCCCATCTCAAAAATAAACTAAAACAAAACAAAATTAATTTATTTTAATAATAACTTCATTAAATAGGAAGGATAGAGTCCTCCTGCCTTTACTGTGGAAGATTTCTGAAAAGAGAAAGCTAACTGGAGTTATCGGTACCCCTTAATAGATAATGTGTGAGAAAAATTTTAATAAAGGCCAATCAAATGAAACTGAATAATTAAATGTGTTCATTTTTCTTTATTATTCCTTCCCTTCAAAAATTGTCAACTTAAAATTTGAAATTGCACAAAAGAATATGGCAGGAATATTTTCTTTTTGATTGTAAACCTAATTTACTGTTTGCTTTTATACTATTCCATAACATAAGATCCAAACATAAATAAAAGCCAGCAAAATAAATTAGATATAGTATTATTAGAGTAAACCAAAAGAAGACCAACTCAAGAAGGGAAACACATTTTAATGTGGTGAAATAATAGAAAATACAGCACTAAAATTACATTCAGGTCTGTTCAAAATGGTATATTTACACTGAATCAAATTAAGAATCTTGGTTTTAGCTCTAAAATGGCACTATGATTAAATTGAGAATTAAAACTTTGTGTTTATTCTAAAAAGATGCCTTTACTTTTTCTATATTGGTCCACAGAACATACTTACCCTCTGAAGAGCTTTCAATGCCAGTTTCTTTAAGCAAATAATAGGAAAGTGAGGTTGTGTGAAAGAAACCTAGTCTGAAAGCAATTAAGAAAGAAAAATAGGGGTAAAGTCCCCAGAATTTTAAACTATACACTATTGATAGTACTAACAAAATATCTGCAAAAATAAAACATGGTACTCTTTATTAAGCTCATAATACTAATTTATTACAATATTAATTAATGTAAACATCTGATGATCATGGTATGCAATCAAGTCATTGAGAATAGACGTGTCTTAAATCCTTGCAATATCTATGTTCATAGCAGCACAATTTACTATTGCTAGGCTATGGAAACAACCCCGGTGTCCCTCACAGGAAGAATGGATCCAAAAACTGTGGTACATTTATACCATGGAATATTACACAGCAATTAGAAACAATGACATTGCAGCCTTCGAGGGTAAATGGATGGTTATGGAAGAGATCATGATGAGTAAAATCA